>VJOZ01030614.1:0-21142 GCA_009801055.1 Stichopus horrens
ACGTCCGGTGGGTATGTAACAGGAAACATCGCGATCATCGTGTTCATCTGAGGAATCATGCCAAACACCACCTACGAAATCCTCCAATCTGGGAAGCATGGCTTTTGCCTTCTGTTCGCCTTCGGTGGACACCTTCACATTTTCAGAAACTGCATACAAAAACGCAGTGAACAAACGGAAAAATGATTTGGGACTGAACTTACTCCTTTCTGAAGTACGAATCTTTATGGCAGGCATGTGCATTTTAATTTTTTCGATTCCGAGAAGAAAGTAACAGGGTGTTGTTTCATTTCGATCGCAAAACTCTGTGAAAGCCGATGGAGTAAAAAAAATTCGCTGGATGTTGGTTGGATGTGATCTCACTTCTTCTTTCTCCAAAGAGTCCAAAGTCCTTCTAACGTAGGACTCCATTCTCTTGAGATACCGGACAGCATCTTTACCGAGAAGATTGTTAGAAGGGTTGGTAGGATCAATTAAATACGGAGGATCAACCAGATAGCTAGAAGGAATATCTTTGTATTCGTAGTAATGAAGCCAATAAATTTCCTGTGTTTCAACTTCTTTGATCATCTCCAAAAATTCACGGAATCCTTCTATAATGTCGTACCCATGATTCTGCTCGGTTTCTTCAGCGGCTCTAACCGCAAGCAACTCAATTACCGTAGAACGTCCCGGACAAGATCCATCCAACTGAACGGACATCACCCAGTATTTTGCGAGCCGACAGAGGGTATGGGTGTAAGGACTTTGCTTCTTCAGAAAATCTACAGCCAACTCTGACACACACGTGCCAATGTCATAAGGATTTAGCTTGGAGTCACTAGATAAAAATTTTGACGCTATTTTAACTAGTTTCTTTATGAATTTTTTCATGCTCTGTTTCGTTGAGTTGAAATTGGTTGCAGGTAGTAAGTCGACAGCAAAATCGTTGTATTTGAATTTGATAGCGTGATTAGTAACCACACAATCCGCGTCGTGCTTTGATCTTACAGTCGTGGCCATTTTATCGATGACTTCACTATACGGGGGCTCGATATGATTGAAGTATGCAACAATATCTATATCCATGTCTATCCACAATGACGTTTTCTTCCCTATGCTGCCTAATACTTTCACACGATCAATTGTCAATGCATGATTCACAGACTTTTTAAGATCTTGTTCAATCGCTTCTTTGATTTGATGTGTTTTTTTCAAAACCGGCTTACAAGGAGCAAGCTCTTGCGCAAAAGTAGTTAATTTACTCTGAAGTGACATTTTGTTTTTAATTTTCCCCCTGGAGGATGGCCTTTAAGAGAAAAAATGTTACTGTACTTTTAAAGTTTTTGTGTCTTTTTTCAAACATACATTTGCGTTAACATTTCATGCTTCTTTCAAGATAATGACTTAAGCTGACACATATCCAAACGATCATTAAGAAGCGCATCTGACAATTGCCAAACTTTGAAATGATTCCGAGGGTTGAAGGAAGAATCGAAGGGCACGATAAGCAACCATTACAATGTAGTATACAGATAGTATACTACAAAATACAGATCACTCAGCGAGCAGTTATCTTCAGGCTTAAGGGAAAATTGATTGACAGGTTGGATAGTACACCTTGAGGGAATCTGAGGACGGTTTGGTGGTCGCTGAGAGGAATAACGAATATTTCTTACGTGAGTATAGTGTCACTTCATCCAAACATTCTGTACATGGAGAATGTATCGTACCGTGATTTCCCAATCGACAAAGAATATGCGAGATCTCGATCACCCACTAGTTAATTATGCTGGCCTTAATACTTCAAATTCTTTTTTGTCACAGTTAATTATGCTATGTTGGAGTTGATTACGTCCACGTTACGTCTCTATGTTTTCATCGTATCCACGAGTATTTACCGATCGGTGAGTTGAATTAAGAGTCTATGGCTAGGTTTGGGTAACTATTTCCTGTTTGCAAGGAGTAGAGAGAGCAAGAAGGCCTATCTTTTCGATGTTATACTGTTCGTTCTCCACCTCTCTCTCCACCTCTCTTTCTCTCTCTCTCTGTCTCTCTCTGTGGTGCAGCATTTATATATTCATCTAACATAGATGGCGTTGTATGTTATTGTATGTAATTGTGGGTGCTCTGTTTGCCAAGTGTTTCATAGCAGTTTTTCACTGACAGCATTACCTGTCCTCCTTTGTAGAGTTTGCTTATTTTAAGCCTGTTATTTTGATCATCATGATTATTTTTTTTTTTATTCATGACTCTTCCGTCAGCTTCAAAGGAAGGACATGCAGGTTGTGAGTCTTGAGAGTCAGTTGGATAAAATGACGAGAGACTTTAAAGAACAGCTCTCATCCTTATCAGAAGCTGATGTCAAACTCAGAGAAAAAAATAACCAGTTTGAGAGTTTGAAGGTAAGTATCCTGCTCTCGAGTAGGGTAGGAAGGATGGTTTCAATTAGCTTAAAGATGTTTCTCATTTTATTCAGAGGGTATTTACCCCCCCTTCACCCCAAACAGAAATGAGGGTCAATGAACTACCCTGCTTGACGCTGAAGCACTGCTTTTATGGTGTAAAATCTGGAAAGTATGTTAATTATGTGACTTTATTTGGTTGGAAATTGTGAACTTCTCCATCAAATGCATGGGATCAAAGAATTTGCAGTCTGTTTTAGAATTCGATTGTCCTAAATGTTTCATCTTGGTAGGTCTGAAATTATTACATTTCAGAGTTCATGTGGCATACATCAAAAAACAAACAATTTTCAATTTAGTTATGAACTAAAAGCCTGAAACCATGTAACTCTATTGGGAATGTGTACCTGATATAGAGCAGAGACAACTATAAGTATGTAAATAAACAAAATATAATGAAACTTGTAACTTTGATTTTTCTGTACTTTTTGTCTCCATTATGCAGAAGAAATTCACAGAGGAATCTAAGCATTTAGAAGAAATGGTTGAACAGTTAGAAGGAGAGCAATCATTACATGCTGAACAATGTAAAGAACTGGAACATCACATAAGCCAGGTACAATGAAATTGCATTTTCTTGCTTTAACAAAAAATAAACAGTATTTCACAATGATTGTGCGGATGAGTTTCATAAAATCTCTGTAAAACATCTAATCCTAAAATGTTAGTACTAATAAATGCGTAAATAAAAGCGTAAAAAATATAAATATGCTCCATAAAAAAATGGAAAAGATAAAAACTGCATAAAAAAATAGTAAATGCTTTAAAAATGAACATTGGTCCAGAAGAGGCTTTCTTAAAATTTGCTGAAGGGCCACATGGCCAAATGTTTATTTGATGTAATGCACCACTGATTGCTGTCCTGCGAGGGGGTTTAAGGGGAGGGGGTGTATCTTAGAAGGGGCTCGGATGCAAAATAGTACAAAGTTTCTAACATTTTTCCAGCCCAAAGTTTCCACAATTTTTCGATGTTTTGATAAAAATGTGAAATTTTGCTCACTGATCGAGAGCACTAAAGTGAATGAATAAAGAAATGGATTGGCCATGCAGTTGAATATCCATTGGAAACTGTATTACTTAAATTGTAATGAATGTACATATTAGTGTTTTCACCAGGTAAAAAATTTGTACTCTGGTACTGGAACGTCATTACCCGTTTACTCGGGTACCGGATTGTCAATGTAAGACATCGTATGTGACTTTGAAATTGTCCAGGCCTGAGCCTTCAATTCACAAAATAATCCACAGCCCATATCTCTACAGTAGTCGATAAACTATTGAGTGTTTTAGGTCTACTTTACATGGTATTATTGTTGGATTTTCTTCTTTTATTTCGTAATTAGTGATTAGAGGTGTAATCCCTAAACGAACTACAAATGCACCAATGGACGGGATGTCCTATCATATTGAAATGGATTAGGCCTGCGTAGGTGAGCTAAACACAATTGTGCATGGCAAAAAGAAAAGTTAAATATGATAAATCAAAATGTACAGTCATGCGGAGTGAAAACACTAGAATGTATTAAGTCGATAATTTTACACAAGGAAGGTGAGCACAGAACAGACGTGTATTACTCGTGTACTGAATAGGTACTTTGGTAATACTGATGAACATCATGTAAAGGTTAGCAGGTGCTAGGCATAAAATGGCCTAGTTAATATGGAATTCCCTGAAAAAATATTTACAACATCACTTGTCCTGCAGTATCTGTGAGTTAACAAAGTACTGACTGTGTGGTATGTTTTGTTCATAATGGATGTAAACTTATAAGTGCTGCTTTTAGGAATTGATGGATAAATTTACTTCCTTGTGAGACCAAATAAGACATAACTGGGTTTTAAGTGAGTCTGTGAGAAGTGACAGATTAACATATTTTTAAACAAAACAATTTTTGTCAGCATGGTTAAAATACATTCAACTTTTCAACATACTTTCAGTAATTTTTGCCGGCCACTCCAAACCACATTGTCCGCCACAAGTGGTGCATGCACCGACATTTGAGGAAGCGTGTTCTAGAAGTATTAATTGACCTTTGTTGTGAACCTCTGCCAAGAAAAAGAGAGATTTTAACATATAAAAGTCTTTCAGTAGCTTGTGTATTAATAGTCATAATGAAATTTATTTTCCATCGTTAGACATAATAGACTGTTCCTACTGTAGTGTGGTTTCCTCTCAGGTACAGTACTCAATCTCTTCTTGAACACTGCAATCATAGCTCTTTAATTCAACTTCTTTAATTAAGGGGAAGTGACTGAAGAACCTTGCAAGTTCAAGGTACAGTAGCATGTTCCTATTCTATCACAAGAGAAAAAAATTCTGTATAGAAAGCCACTAGTAAAGCCATTTCTTTAAGAACAATAACAGGAAAGAATATACCAATTTTTTTGTTTGGTTTTCATGAACTCTTTTGTCTGTTGTACTATCATTTGTATCGCATTTGTGCTATTAGCTTAAAGCATATTTGAAGTAATGTGTAAGTGTAGGATAATGCAGTTGAAAGGGTCAGACTGTATATCTTGCATGGTGTGCAGGATACTGTCTTTCATTTGAGAAGGACAGTCTTCTCAACTTCCATAATGTGCGGGAAATACAGAATGTGAAGAGTCTAATTTGCATAATGTGCAAGAGAGTACAGGTTATAGAAACAGACTGTAGTGTTGGAGTTTTAGCATTTTCATTTGGTAGTCCAAAGGACAACTGACATGTAAAATGAGGTCGTCCTTTTCAAAATTTAGTTGTCATGACAAAAATCACGTCATAATTTACAGTGTATATTTTAAAGTTGATGCACCAGAAACACTCCTCCACTGTGTTGTTAACAATTCACCATTATATTTCATCTCATGATGTTTCAGATATTGCTTGTAATTTGATTCTAGTACTAACCAAGTTGTTGTCTGAAGTTGAAGGACAACCAAAATTTGGTTGTTTTGCAGAGAATTTGGGTATCTCGTACACCAGGACCACAGCTGAACTTCATCACTGTTCAGTAAATAAAATCCTGAAAACTAAAGCATTAATTGGTAAATGATGAATTTGTTCTTAATGCTATGAATATTTATAAGTCATAGTATGTAAATGATTTACAATATGCTAATGACTTCTTTCCAATCAGCTTCAGGATGAAGTTATAAAATTAAAAGCAACTCTTGATGATGAAAGCAAAAGAAATGAAAGTTGCCAAAAACAGGTGACAGAAAAGACCGTTCAGATCGGTCAACTAGAAGCCAAACTACATCAGACTCAAATGGTGAGTATTCTTTGTAAGGTTTTGCAAACTGCATTTGTATGTTGGAGCATGTATGAGGCCATCAATTTAGATTTGTTTTGTGTGGTGTATGAAGTCGGAATATGACAAGCTACACCACCATAAGAGATTCTTGATCATTTTTACCATCATCATTATAATCATGATCACCATCGTCATCATCATCATCATAATCGTAACCATCATCATCATCACTGTCACCATCATCACCATAATTATCATCATCATCACCAACGTCATTATCATCATCACCATCATCATCATCACCATCGTCATTATCATCCTTACCATCATCATCATCACCATAATCATCATCACCATAATTATCATCATCATCGTCATTATCATCATCACCATCATCATCATCACCATCGTCATTATCATCATCACCATTATCATCATCATCACTGTCACCATCATCACCATAATCATCATCACCATCGTCATTATCATCATCACCATTATCATCATCATCATTGTCACCACCATCATCAACACCACCAGCATTGTTGTTACTTTTAGGATGTTAATCGTAAACAACAGTTTGGTGTTTTCTCTGTTTGATTCAGATTCTGGAGCAGAAGAACTCAGAGTTTGATATGGCCAGACATGCTCTGGAGAGGCAGATGAAAGAAGGCTGGAGTAAGTCAGCACAATTGGAAGCTGCCCTGGTGCTCTGCAAGGAAGAATTGTCTATTTATTTCACCAAACTAAAACAAATGAAAGAAAAACATGAATTGGAGAAAACCACCAAAACTCATGAGGTATCTTTAATAATTTGAACAAAGTGCTCTTTCACCTTGTGGTCAAATAGTCTCACCCTCTCTTCAGTAAACCTGTTTATTATTTGCTTCTTTATATGTTAAATAACACATGCACATTTTCTTTTTGAAGTCTTGTACAATTGGTGTCTCCTGGGTGTGTGCAAATTAAGAACATAAAAGTGCAATGTAAAACCAAAAGAGAGTTACAAAATATCTTAAAACCGTCAATGGTGAGCAAGAAATGAGTGGTAACCTCTGACCTTTGACATTGCTTTGTCAATGTAAGTCCAGTGTTCTTTGTTATCTAGTGGCCAGCTCCTGTTGCAGACGGTTTTGTGCTGGTGGTATCAATCATGAACTCTGTAGTGGAATCAGTCATAACCTTTGTATTGTCTCTTGTATTACATTAGTGGGTATCTCATATGTTGGCACTTTCATTCTTTTAACCTGTGTTGCCAAAACCACTATCCCATTGTGGTTCTTTTGCCCAGAGCTGGCTAACACTGCACCCTCTAACATTCCTCCCAATTTCTGTTCGTAAGGCATCGATCCTCGAGGGTAAGGCATCGATCCTCGAGGGTATGCATAACTTGGTTGGCATCTCTCTTGCAGCTGCTGTACAATGTATGCCACACTCATTATGAAGAGGGTGCTGTTCAAGCATCAGCATTAGGGTATCAGCATTAGGGTTACTATATTAAAGGTACCCTAAGCAGCATGAGATTTGTGGTTTTGAAAATATGAAAGAGAATGAATTTACAAACATCATGACCAAGGCTTTCCAATGACGTGCTGAGAGATCTAGAATGTGATTGCAATCAAGTTATTAGAGCAAATTCATCAAACTTCTGTGATATGTAAAGGGAAAGTGTGTTTGGGTCCTGTAAAAGGAGATTGTACTATATGTAAATTTGACTGATCTTGGTGTTGTCATGTATTATGGATATGCAAGAAATTGATATACTTTTTGTGATGTTTCATTGCTTAGTATACCTCTCATTGTTCTGACTTTATACGTAGTAAAAAGTTGCAAAGAAAGGTTGTGATTGTAATGTAACTGATCATGGTTGATATACCAGGGCCCTGTTTCATAAAGGGTTATACTCAATCTTAAGTTTGATTTATCNNTTAAGATCAATCTTAACCCCTTATGAAACGGGGCCCAGGTGATTAAATGCCATAGTAGTTGGTCAGTCATCTTTCTTCATCTACTGATTTTAGCTTCTGAGTTGAATTCACAACCCCGGCAGGTCAATCACTTATTCAGGAAACTTTTTCCATAGATGACACGTTATGAGGGTGCATTCAACACAGCAGATCCTCAAACACATTTCAGTTGAACATATATGCATTCTGTATATATTTTTTTGCTAGGTTCTGAAACTGGAGAAACAGCTTCAGCATGCTGTTGAGGATATTGAAGAGAAGTCCAGTCAGACAGCTACTCTGGAGAGGACGCTGGAGGAGAGACAGGGGATGTTACAGGAAAGCACGCAAAGAATCTCTGAACTGGAAGAACGAGAAAGTCAGTTGGAAGAGCAGGTTTGTAATAGTAAACTCAATATGATCTATTTAATAAACTAGAGATTCTCACTTGGGAAATTTTATTATATCTGGCAGTAATTTGGAGAATATCCACTGGCAAAATTTCACATAAATATGCTTAAGAGAAAGACAACTTTATGTCTTTCTGAAATAATCAAATTATCACCTCAGGTTTTTTTAAGTTGCTGATGTTAAGGCTATCACTTTTGTGATTTGCAACTTTTGTCAAATGTGAAAATTATCCCCAAAATTTCTTTGAAATTTGGTCTGATGCAAGCTGTTTGCAAGATGGACTAAATCTAAGATCCAAGATAGCACATTGTCTGTGTAATCTTCATTTGGCTGTAAACATGTTGCAAACCTTTTCTCTTCTCTCATGCAGCTTCAAAACTTCAGTTTCTATGCGTAGGCGTTATTTTCACACGATAAAGAAAGAGTTTATTTTTACCGAACCTGGCGACTACTGACTTCTATACTTACCTAGGTGTTATTGACACTGATATTTGTTTTATCCTAATTCTTGGTTGTTGCTGCTACTAACCCATTTTATATCATCACCTCTCTTTCTGTGATTCCCTGTCATATCTCTTTTGAATCTTTCTTTAATACAGGTGGGATATTGGGAGAGAGAGTTGACCAAAGTAAAAGCACAGAATATGGAGGAATCTACAAATTTGGAATCAAAACTTAATTTAGTGTCCCTTAAACTGAAGGAGAAGACCGATCAACTGCAGGAACTGAACAAAACTTACAGGTATTTGAACCCATGATGGTTTAGGAGCTCTTATGCAAAATGAATAGTTAGTAAACACCATATGGTCTAAAAGAGTGGTACCATTATATATGCAGGCCGTCTGTACCTCACACCAGAGGGAGCTGGCTTAACATCAATTAGCTTGTGGTTCGTCGTACTTTGTGCTCACAATTTACATGGAAATTATAGAATGTGCGGTAGAAATTAATGGAATTGCTTCCATCTACTCTGTGATTGTATCATGTGGTTATAATGTGGATTCATGCAGCTTGAGCTTAAATTACAATATCTTACAGTAATCAAGGAGTAAATATAAGCAACTGACATAAACAAGGGGCAGGGTTGGCTGTTGTAGTGTAGTGTTACAATTTTCTCTTCTTTAATCACAGCCTCTATGTTTCCCCTGCTTCTGTTGCTATTAAATACTCCATGTCTACTCTGGTGCAACCAACACAACCAAATGGTGGTTTGTAAAATTTACAGAGATAAAAATTCTGAACATGATACTATCAATGGTCTTGCAATTTGAACTATTTAACATTTCATTGAATATCCTTCTTGCATTTCAGTTTAGAATTTGCAATCCTCCAAAGTGGATACAACTAAATAGCTGACACCTTTCTCTCGGCATGTTTACAAATTATTCAGCCACACACTGTCTTTTTTATTTTTGTGTTTATTTATGAGTGTGCAAATTATTTATAGAAAGAAGCAGATTAGTTACATCAGTAACTCAGTAATTAATATTTAATTGGAAAATGTCAACCAAGACTGATAGTTAACATACTTGAAGTCTGCAAATTGATGGAGAAGTTACAAAGTTGGTACCAAATGGAAGAATGCTGCCTAAGTTATGACCAAATAGAAGATATTGAGTGATTGGGGTAAAACTTCTCGATGGCAGCCATGTCAGAGTTGTTTATCATTCTTTGAAACTCTAGAGTCAACTTTACATCAGGAAATACTAAGAAGATAAGACAATCTCTCATATCTTTATATCCGGCAACGTTACCCAGTCCTGTGTGTGTTACTGACAGTTTTACATAGTTACTCTGCACTTTTGCTGAAATACCATCACAGTTTGTCAAGTTCAAAATGTTCCAAGATTATCAAGTACTGATGAAACTTTGTAAGTCTGTATACTACTTAGCTTTCTTTGGGAGAGTAATTGTGTGTACTTCACTGTTATTTCATAACTCCTGTTGAAATCTCTTTTGTCAAAACTGAATGAAGGGGGATGGTCATGAATTGTTCCATCTTTATGTTGATTTAGTAATTCATCTAATTTTGCTTTGTTCTTTCCTTCAGTAAAGTGAAACTAGAAGTACAGGAGTTTAGGAAGAGTGCATGTACTTTAGAATCTGAGTTGGCTAGTCTTCAGAGGAATGAATCTAAACAAAGAGACCAATTAGCTACCACCGAGCTGAAACTAAAGACAGCAGAAAATGAACTTGCAGAACAAAATAAAAAAGGTAATGTTAGTTATAAGGTGGGTGTAAATTTGTGAAACTAATACATGCATGTATATTCTTTTTAATAATCAAGCAATATCCAATATTGTAGTCACAATCTAATTTCATTACATCCTCTTCACTTACCGCCTCCTATATATCTATTCATCCTAACACACCCTATAGTCTCCCTCAATGTGTATAACATCGTCAAAACTCTCACCCCATATCACACCCTAGCGTCTCATGCTATATCACTCTTAAATGCCTTTCTCTTTTGTTTCTCCACCCCACATCTTTTCCCCATCACTCTTAATCACACCTTACATATCCTCTATAGTCCTCCATTATCAGGTTCCTTTTCTCATTTTATTTTATTACAATCTACACTGTATCCTTTCTGTATGTCTCTGCCATTTCCTGTGGCAATCTGATACTCTCCCCTCCTATTCTTTCCCATACCCTTTCCACCTATCCTATCAACGTATGTAACCTTCTTTCCACGCACCATATCAACCTATGCCACCCCTTTGCTGCTGTTCTGTCAACCTTTGCCATCCTCTTTCCTTCATCCTGCCAACCCTTGCCACCATTTTTACTGCCTCTTTTCAAACTAATCGATCATGTTTTGTCATGTACCAGTCCATTCTATACCCTTCCACCCTCTTTCACTAATCAATTTTTTATTTCTTTCCAAAGGCAGGCAAGGAATCTATGCGACGGTGATGGCATGTATGTGTGCTCTTGTGAAGGGTGTTGATTGGGGATACATGCACAGTCATTAAACCTGTGAATTATGGACATACCGTAAATTGGGAATATCCACGATTTTAATATAACTTTAAATGTGCCTTTTAGGGTTTCATTAATGGGCCCTTGATTTATCCAACAGTTTCAAACAATTTCCCCAATTTCCCTGTTAAACCCACCAACATATGTAAAATGGAGTTTTTTGATTGTTATAAACTGAGTGTAAATTATCCCCAGTTGTTGAGTAACAACATAGGGATGTGCACTGAGCAGTTTAAATGGGTATATCATCAACTGAGTACTTGTCCCCACTTGACATCATATGACCTTCGTCACCTTTTCCAAAGCTGACGTTCTAAGTGGATTAATGCAATAATATCAACACTTGATTCAGGTACCTATGGTATAATTGACATTTGCTCATTTTGCAATAGAAAATGGCAGCTTCCCTATCAATGACATAAACAGGTATGTGTGTGTGTGTGTGTGTNNCCCTGTTGTTTTTCATGGAGGTTAAAGGTCATTTGAGGTCACCACAGGTTGAAGTATGTGAACCCACTAAGTGAGATATCTCAGTAACTGAATGTTACTGGAACTTCAAGCTCTTAACATTGGTGGCACCTATTGAGTAGATGATGTCTGTCTTTTTTTATGGAGGTCAAAGGTCATGTAACATCAATAGAAGACATAGTGCAAAAACCTTGTAAATACAATATCTCAAGAAGCCTTGGGACATATGCTTGAGCTTTGAAGTTTGTGCATTAGTGAGTCCATTGTGATTAGGTGATTCCTATTGTCCTTTATGGAGGTGCCAGGTCATTCAAGGTCATTGGAGCTGAAAGTATGAAACCTCATAAGGAAGATGTCCCAGCAACCAGATGTTCCTGGAACTGCAAACTGTCAACGTTAGTAGCACCTGATGTGTAGATCCTCTCTGTTATTTGAATGGTCCCATGGGAGAAAATCATCTCAAAATGCTCTCATACTTTAAGTCAAATTTTAAATCGTAGAATTCACAATCTTAGAGATTTGAATGTGGGTCGCATTAAAAATTAACCAGAAGTATTGAGATTCAGTTGCTTCGCTGTTCTAGTTGTTTCAGGTTATCATTAACACCTTTCATTCAAGACCTGTTTCACGATGGTTGCATGAGTACAGATCTTTTACAAAAACTACTAAATTTGATTTACTACAAAGTTAGTATTGTGGAACTAGGAGCAGTAGTTGGACTCTCTGTTTATGGTGAGAATGTAATAGAATATGTTTTAATGTGATGCAGTGCCATGATGCAGGTGGAGGTTACTCGTATTACTCAGTAAGTTGCTATTGTGTAACATAAATGTTTTTTGTCTATCTTTTTGTTAGTGTTTGACTTAAAGGAAGCTCTTTACCAGAAGGATGAGGAGAAGACAGAACAACAGACTCATTCAAAAGAATTAGATGTAGAATTAAACAGAGCTAGAGGAGAACTGCAAGAGGCTTCTCGGCAATTAACTGAACTTCAACATTTACTGCAGATGAGTAGGTCAGAGGTCAAGGAGAAGAAACAACTGATCAATGAAATGAAAGAAGACTTGAGGTAAGGATTGCACTATCCAACAACTTGTTATTCCTTGGCTGATGATAGACTTGAGGTAAGTCTTGTATCCTAACAACATAATATTCCTTGGCTGATGAGGTAACCTTTGCTTGTATCGTAGCAAAATGTCATTCATTGGCTGATAGCAGAATTTAGGTAATCTTATTTGTATCCTAGCAAGATTACATTCCTTGGCTGATTGGTAGATTTGACGTAACTCTTGTTTGTATCCTAGCCATGTGTCATTCCTTGTCTGATAGTAGACTTGAAGTTAGTCTTGTATTCTGGCAACATTAAGCACACCTTGACTGAAAGTAGACTGGAGGTTAGTCGTACTTGTTGCCCTAGCAGCATATTACTTGCTTGATTGTGGACCGGAGATAAATCTACAACTTCTGTAACAAATGATTCTTTATTTAAGAAATGAAAACTTAATTCCACAGATTTACCACAAACAACATACACTGCAAGCAAACCTGAGATAGTGAAGAGTGACACTAACGTGGCAGTAGATGATTCAGTGACTGAGAAGAGTTTTATGTTACCATAACCAGGATTCTAGCTACAACTCGTTCATTGAAAAGAAAGTAAAACATTAAAGAAGACCGCAAACACCCTGTTAAACCACTCGATAATTTCCCAAAAGCAACTTTGATGTGACTTTGAATTTACCATAGTCAAATGTTGTTAACTGAACCGAAAAGTTAGGATACATGTCCATGTACTTTGAAAACATGCAGTTTATATGTGAAGATGAGAATGAGTGGTAGAGGCAAGGGTATTATTTAGTCATGCGTAGGTGGCTGCCGTGTAATTGCTGGTATTCATGAGCCTTTCACTTTAGTTAAATAACATTATTTTGTGATCCAGGATATATCATGGTACAAGAAGAGGTGTTGAAGAGAGTGGTTGCAATATTTTATTCTGACAACCTTTCCATTTGTTGCAAGTGTTGGTTAATTTCAAACAAAGTGCATGAAAGTGGCCTAAATGCACATCAAAAAGAGTATACCAAAATGCATTCCCCTCTTTCCCTATCCTCCACCCTACAATGTACAGCTCTGCTGCTCGACAAAACGGTGCTCGTCGCATATTTGCTAATCCAAACTTTTTGTGTCCATGATTTTTTTCTCTTTGACTTCTTAGAGAAACTAAAAATGAGCTTGAGAGTAAGGAGAATGATTTACGTGAAATGGAAACAGTCCTCAAGAATAGCCACGAGGAACTGGAAGAGAGAACTAAACAGGTGAATAAAACTAGTACATTCATAGAAATTAATGGAATGCTCAAATTGTAGAAGAAACACTGATTTGGTCTATTTTTAGTAAATTTGCAGAAGTTTTCTGGTCAGCATTTATCAAGCATGCAAAGAACATTTTGAGTATTTGTCAGTAATATGACAAACTGCTGTGTCGTCTTAGCCAAAGTGTGAAATTTAGAATTTGAAATTTCTGATTCGTAGTTTGTTTCTTTTATCAATTCTGAGGACCTTAATACACGTTAAGTCACATTTTTATCAAATTTGACACTCAAGTTTGGCATTCTATACAACCATTTCCAGTGATTAGGTTGATGCAGCACAGAGATCTGTTCCATCTCTGCCCTTGCTAGGTAGATGGTTTCATGAGTTATTCGTTGCTGCACTTCTGTAATTCTGTTCATATTGCTTAAAGTATATTGCTTCAGACTCATTAACTTCTCAGGCCAACTTAAAAATCATGTTTAGGATGTCTGAATGGAAACTATAAGACCATTCATTGCAACTGATTTTTGTGGAATCTATAATTTTATGGAAAAAAAAACAACTCACTAGAAACTTTGTGGAAAAAGTGTTTCTCTTGAATAAATTTGACCAACAAATTGGTAAACTGATGAATTCAGTGCGTACCAAAATAGTTAAGAGTAACCCATGTCTGCCTATCAGTTTGAATGGCCTGTGTCATTTTTAAATCCAAATCCTGCTGAACATTTTCAGGGTAGTTCTTTGAATATCAGAAATTTGAAACTTAGCTCTTGAGTGTATAGACCCAAACATTTTGCTCTTTTGAAATTTTCATCCACTTGTCTGTTTTTGTTTTGTCTGTCATACACCTTACTGAATAATGCTAAGAATAGACATACTCTCTTTTTTGGGGTCACCAGGTTAACCAGTTTGACCATGTTGTCAAACAGCACCAGACAACAATTGAAGCAAGAGTCAAGGAGTTAGAGGCCCAGCTGAGCCAGAGCAGAGAGGAGGTTCAACAATTGATTGAAAAGGTAAAAAGAAATAATTAAACTCAAACTAATATGGCTCTTCACTGAATTGTTGACACAAGTAGCAGTGCCCCCCACACAGCTTCAAGAGAGAGGGGTGGCCACATGTGAAGGACAGCAATCACGTTAGTGCGGGGTTACTTTTCCGCCCGATGAATGATGAAAAATGGTGCCGCTTAGAGCCACTTTTTTTCTTAGTTTGAAACGGCAGTAGTCTTTGTCACCTCTGTTGAGCTGAAATTTTGTCGGTGTTTGTGATTTTAAGAAGGAGCTGCTATTTTGGGAAAGAGCTGGTAATGTTAGCAACAAACCCAAACCCCTAACTGGTGCCTCCTATTGAGAACAATGTGTAAAAAATTTTGTAAGTGAGACAAATGGAGGGTATGCAAACAAAAGTGCAATCTTAGTCACCTGAAAGCAGATTTTAATTGATTTCAAGGAAAAGAAAACCCCAATGTGGTCATGATTGTGTATGTGTGGGTGTGTCTGGAGGTGATGCCCATCGTGACATCTCAAGAAGAGAAACTTGGACATTTCTCAAATTTGGTACATGGATGTCTCACATTAAGAAGAAGAACCCTATTGTTATTGTGTAAGTAGAAGTGAAGTTTTTGCAGTTTGTCGCTGTTGGCAATGATGTTTCTCATCGATTCCTCTTTATTATTATTCTCATCATCTGGTTTTGATGAAATCATAACCATTGTCACCATGTGGAAGTGTATGTGTGTTTGTTGAGCCTACCTTGTAAACATGATATCTTCAGAGGGAAAGTTTAGACTGATCTCATATGTAGCACATAGGTGTACTACATTGAGTACAAGAATCCTGTTGTTTTGTGGTGGAGGTCAAAGGTCATATGGGGTAACCAGGGGTCAGTTGCGAAAACCTTGTAAACACGATATATCAAAATGGGAAAATTGGACAAATCCCATATTTGGTGTGTAGGTGTACCATGTTGAGTACAAGATCCCTGGTGATTTTGATGGAGGTCATTTGAGGTCAACAGGGGTCAAATTTTGAAAACCTTGTAAACACAATATCTCTAAAAAAAAGAAGCTTGGACAGGTCTTATATTTAGTGTATAAGTGTACCACATTAGATGTAAGATCCCTATTGTTTTTGGTAGTGGTCAAAGGTCATTTGAGGTCAACAAGGGTCAAATTTTGAAAACCTTTTACACACAATATCTCAAGAAGGCAAGCTTGGACAAATGTCATATGTGATATGTTAACTACAACAGTTCTATTGATTTTGGTGGAAGTCAAAGGTTACCTTTGTTTGAAGTCAAGAAAGGTCAAACTGAAAACCTTGTAAACACAAGGGAATCTTGAAAAAATGTCATATGTGGTATGTAAGTGTACTACACTGATTACAAAATACTTTGGTGGAGGTCAGAGGTCATTTTAGGTCAACAGCAGTCAAATTTTGGCAATATTGTAGACATGATTTCTCAAGAAGGAAAACTTGGGCAGGGTAAAGGGTTTTTGTTGGTGTGGTTTCTCTAAGGAATGACAGCTTATGGGATAGTTACCAGAGTGATTTGCTTTCAGTGGTAATGCTGAATGTTTTTGATACTTGCATGATGTGAAAGTTTCTTATTAAACTTAACTAAACCTCAATGCACTGAACAAGAATTTTTCAGCTACCCTTCATGAAATTCTTCCATTTCTACCTGTGAAACCCCCACACCTCCATGGAAGTCAGGAGAGAAGTTAGCTGTTGCTTATATTGCAGTTGAAATGTATCTTCCCTGCTTATATATCAAAGGTTTTAGTTTAGAATTTTTCTTTGTTGCAGAAATCAGATTTAGAGCAGAGATGCTTTGAGCACATCCAAGAACTGAAACTTCAGTCATTTCAGAAGCAGAATGTTGAGGTGACTCTTCAGACCAAAGATGATGAAATTGGAGCAAAAGAAACTCGAATCAACACCATGGAACAGGTCAGATTATTTTCATGTATTGATTGATTAATTTATTGATGAAGTAGAATCAACAACATTTTAAATTTGACCCATGGTAAATGATGGAATCAGCTTTGCTTATGGGCAGTTCCAAGCAAAACAGGACATAACCCCAGAAATTCAAATTCATCTATTCATTAATGAATTTCATTAATGAATTTCATTACAAATTTGGAACCAAATGGAAACTAAGAATTTTAGTTTTCATAATTTGCATAAAATGTTTTTCAATATAACTCATTCATCAACATGCATACTTAATTAGTTAGAACAATAAATAACAAAATTATTGTCAGAAAATACTCAGAAATGGTGTGTTATTCACATGGATTATCAATAAAGATATTTTGAAACTTAGGTAGGAATATGTTAATATAACTCCTGAGAGTAACAAAATAGCAACATTTTTGGGGTAAAATAATTCATTCAAGTTCATTCACTCCAGTTAAATGTTCTAAACATTTGTCACAGTGAATAATTAATATTTTCCAATAATTCCCTTAAAATACAACAAATTGCAGTGATCTTTAAATAGTTATTACTGATTTAAGTCAATAATGTCATACTGTGACAAACTTCTATTAACCTGCATAAAAAACATAAAAATGACAGAGTTTTGAGCATACATAATTTTAGGTAATAATTTCATATCCATTTTATTTTCTGCATAATAACCATGATTTTTTTATCCATATTTCTTAAATATTTAAGATAATTCAAAACTTTTTCACCTAATATGAGAGACCATAGCATCATTTATTATGTTGTTTCATTGCTCAGTAATCTATAATAAAGTGTGAGTGCGAGCTGCCACTTGGCTCCTGAGGAAATCTTCAAAATATCATGATATAATGCTTGGAACTGCCCTTAGATTTAAACAGTGCTAAACATGTGGGCTATTTTAACCTAACAATGGTAAATGTCTGAGGTTATCTTATATTGAAAAATATTGGACATGTTATATGACAACATTTGTTACCACATTCATACGTACATTCATGTATGCAATGTCACTTTTAATTATCACAGGAAATAAAACAAATCTGTGAAAATCTCAGAGAAGAGAAGATGAATAACAAGAGACAGAATCAAGAACTGGAGATGATCCACCAACAATACCAGAGGGCTAATCAAGAACTGATAAAACTCAGGAAAGAATTCTCAGAGGCTCAATCAGAACTTGTAAGCTCCATTGTTTTTATTTTTATGATTAAACTTTGCACCCATGTATCATGTATCACATGTTAAAGATAAAGAAAATATCACAAAGAGGTAGGTTGAGGGAAAAGTTAGCTGACTGGAGGTGGTGCACACCTTAATTTGAGTCTGTCAAGTGACCGTTAAAGTGAGTGTAAGTGACCCTAAAAGTTAGTATCGAGAATAAGTGAGTATTAAGAACAGGAAAAATGTGATTAGAATTCAACCACATATGATGTATATCTTCAATGCCGTATAAATTCTTAATAACTATTACATTATCAGACTTTTCATCGCATTATCAAAACCTTGATACATTTTAGCATTTTTCTGTTATCTTTAATCTCTACTTTAGTGTTTAATATAATCATTTTGTCTGCTACCAACATGTTTGTTTCAAAATTTAATTTTTTTATGAGAATACTCAAGATACAGTATGTATTTCTTCAGTTTTTTTTAACACAGTGTAATTTACCATAATTATTGGCAGTATTTTATGAGATAACACATGTTGTTGTTGTTGTCGTCGTATGATTACCAATGTTTCCCCACTTTCTTTGTCAGCTTCCTCAAATGTCTGTTTATTTAAATTACTGTCACAGGAAAATTCATCAAAGCAGCTGGAGGAGCTATCACAGACTTGTCGAAGCAAGGATAGTGAATGCACCAGATTGGCAAGACTGCTTGGAGAGGCCAAAGCCAGGGAAGTTACGGCCCAATCACATTTGACCAGCGAAATGTCCAAAGTAACCCAACAACAGCATTATGAGCTGGAGCAGAAAGAACAAGAGGTGGGCCATTCATAGAGATTCAAAATATTGTGAAGTTATCTATTTGGTTGCTACCGAATATGGCAAGATTAATTTTCTGGTTGTTCAAATGAATTGGATATGGTTCTCAGCCATATGTTTTAATTGTACATATTTTTTTCTGAAACTTGTATTTCCAAGGGCAAGTAAAATTGTTTACTTGTATGCGTGACCATCTTCATTTCTCAGTATTTCTTTGATGTCAATCTAATTTTGTTTCTGTAATCCTTCCTTTATGCAAAAACTTGATGCATTGCTAGGATCATTTATCTTTTCAAAATGTCAGTTTTCAAAAGTTTGCTGTTTGAATAAGACACTTACAATAATGCATTTTGTCAATTCGCAGTCCTCTGGTGCGTTGACTTGATTTCATGTTTTTTTTTTTTTGTTGGAAATTTCAATTTACATCATTTTGCTACTCAAGAAACAAGTCAATTTGCTGAATAATATTCCATTAAGCTGGATATGTCATCTGAGCATCAAAACATCAATGTCACATTCTTATGACTGTAAATGATGATGCACAGATAAGATCTGTCATCCTGTCAAAATGTCAATTTTAGAAGGTTTTGACACGTTACCATCACACCGACATGTCAAATTTATGAATGATTTTGTCACGTCTGTTCAATATATCCATTTTTATGCTTCTGTAGTTTGTAATATTCTATACAATGTCACTGTGTCGTATAACTGTTGATGTGTAAATAGATGATATGTGCTAACAATTAAATGCTATACTGAGATTGTCCAATGGTGGCAGTCCCTTCCACCCCAAAAGAGTGACAGAAAGGGAGGTTTTTTTTTTGTTCGTCATTATCGATATTAGTTTCTCATTCATATGTTCATATTTCTGTTACTGTAGTACAAATTTATGTCAGTATGAATCATGCAGTGATATATGTCTTTGTGAGATATTGTTACCATGTAGGCACGTTATGTGTGTTGTGTTGCTCATCATGGTATCATCATGGTATAAAATAAGCCATTGCAATTATTTATGTTTGTGACAATTAGGTGTATACTCCCCTGTAACAGTACATCATAAATGTTATTCATGTGTCAGGAGCACAATTTAAGGTGTCGAATAGCTCACACAATGTAGCGCAGTTTAATATGGGATGTCTTTCTAAAGGTTTTCAACAAATTTATAAAGCCCTAGAAAGAGGAAAGGCAAGTACTTCATGTAGGCCACCTTATGGTAACTGGCAAACAAGTTTTGTGTTGACAGAGCTTTTGCATCCTGTTCTGAAAAGAAGGTGGAGTCATGATCACTTTATTTACATTTTTTATTTTTCCTGGTAGCTTGCTGACTTACAGAAGGATCACTTTCAGCTCTTAACGTTGAAAGATCAACAGCTAGCGGAACTAAACTGTCTGAAGGATAGGGAGGCGAAATTAAGAGGACAGATAAAATACTTTGAAGAACAAGAAAAAAAGCTACAAGATCACCTGACAGCTAAGGATGAAATATTACAGGCTGCTAATGAGTCACTGGTTATTAAAGTAAGAACCTAAATCACTTTCAGAAAATGATGGAAGATTATACGAAAGAAAACAATACTGAAGGCTAAAGATAGGTAACTACAGAAATTAACTGGAAAAGTAGCACTGGTCAAAATCCCACATAAGCATTTGATATCAGGTATAATATGAAACTTGAGTATAAGCAAGGTATTGAAGGTACTAAAGAGGTATTTGATATACTGGCTGGTAATGTGTATCAGAGTCATATAAATTCAACTAGTAATGAGACTGATAACATGGACACTGAAACCAAAGATTTAACTGCTGGTACAGCAGTTGACTGATGTAGTGTAAATACATCCTATACATCAACTGATATGTAGAAATGGTAACATCCGATTGTCGTAACTTGAGTCCAGTTGTACCAGAACACTCAAACAAGTTGGTAGCATGTTTCAGACTGATTTATTCTCACAAGGTGTGGCACAACAATACAAACAGACCCATTAAGCCCATGTCACCACACAGAGGATGAATGTAGATGCCAAAACTGTCACATGTATTTCAACAAGTTCTATAGCTATATTTTTATCATACAAAAGCTAGATATAAGTTATGTGGCAGGTTAGTGTCACAAAGTTTAGTCCACACTAGTGGGTAAAAAGACACATGTTATACAGGGTTTTTCAGTAAAATAGAGGTACCCTAACAATTTTTTCTTACCTCAGTCTACTGGATAAACAGCAGCACTCTTACTCAGCAGCCTTTGTCACATCTACTTGTGTGAACAGTCAACCAACGTTCCAGGGACTCTTCAAATTACAGATCCATTTGGAAAATATAATATAAAATTAAAAGAATAGTTCAGACCCAAATTTATTTTTAATATGTTAAA
>VJOZ01030632.1:0-26470 GCA_009801055.1 Stichopus horrens
TATTTACCCAATGCTTATTCATGACACAGCTGTGAAACACTAATTTGCCTGTAAATTTGTCAATTTTTGACGTATTTACGCAATTTGTGTCTATTTTCAACATTTTGAATGCCTAATGCACCCAATATCTCAAAATGTCATTTTTCATGTCAGAAGACATTTAATGTGGAAACTTGATAACATTTTTAAATCAATTACTGGTTGAATCGGTTGATGGAAAGTTTTGAACTACAGACTTGGAAACCTGCCTTGCCTCCTCAGTTCGATCTAATCGAAGACTTCTTCAAAGCCGAGGGCTCTCGCAAGTTGATGTTTTTCTACCAAGAGGGTTGTGGAAGGGAATCCCTCTACTCAAGAGCTGGCACAGTGGCAGGTAAGATTAATTACATTGTTCACCTAATTGCCAGGTTGCCAAAATCATGTAAGTTATTAAATCCTTACAAACCATTTTGAATGATGCCAAACAGCCAATTTAAAAGTCCAGATGCAAGCCTTTGAATTCTAAACAGTAAACGTCTCAAGCAAATAGTCACTACTCGCCTGGGGACTAACATTTACACGGGAGTACTGTGCTACGTGTATAGATATCTACAGAATGAGTTTTACTGTGGTAAGAGACTTTGTTGGTTGAAGTTTGGGGAGGAGGAGGATGAAGGGGATGATGGACAATCTCTTTCCAAACAAATTGGTGTACTGATGTTGTTATCACCTTTAGTAATCATTGGTCGTGATTACGTTGATGGTTTAGAACTTGGGGCTCAAATGTAGGGCTCATTTAGGTTTTATGTAATAACAAATGTTTGTAGAACATCAATGCACCAACCTTGTTTGCTTGTCAGAATTGCCCTCTCTCCCACTATCCTGCCATCTTTTCCCCTTCTTGTTATCACTTCACACTTGTGGTGACTCCCATTTTACCCTTCATGCAGATTCTTCCAGCGTGACGGCGCAACAAAGTCAGAAGCGACTCTTTATAACCAACGGTTCGTCTGACCCCCTCAATGGCATGTGTTACTTCTTCCTTCGTATCACACCTAAGGCCATCACTACGGCCAATGTGGCACAGGAGGTCAACTTCAGTATGATGGACTGTACCAATGGGAAACTGCTGGATGGTCTAAGCACGTTGCTTTCAAAAGTGATGGTACCAGCTCTCAAATCAAATGAGGTAAGACCCTAACATTCTTTTATCAGTTGACTCTCTTTTACGTACTTCCTAATATTTTAAGGTCTCTGTCCTTGTAAATTTTTGCACATGAGGATGAATTTTACGCATGACCATGAATAGATTCAGACAATTTGATACCAAAATTAAACAACCTTGCACCACTTCAATGGTTTTATGGTATTTTTTTTCTCTTATGATTCAATATTGGTAAGATACTCTGCTTTGTGAAGGTTGAAAACTGACCACACAGGCTCACATTGCTGCTCGAACAATGTTTCTGATAGTATGTCTCATTTCTTCCTTTCCTCTCATCAGAGTTGGGGCGAAATCAAAGATAATGGACAAATATCAGACTTCTTGGAGCAGTTGGAACAGTTTGTACACAGTCTGTCGACAGCTAAAGATAACATGGATGGCAGAGTAGAACTGAGCGAGAGCGATTCTCTCGAAGGCCTGCTTGACACCCTGAAATCACCATCAGACTACATCGCAGCAGGTAAAACTTCTGTCTTTTGTCGTAGAAACGTAGATGTGTGTTGCTTATTTTAACTTCAGAGTGTGTTTATTTTTGCTTCAGATATCTCAACATCACTGAACAAATATTTTCGTTGATGAGTGTAAAACAAGACTAGATTCAGTCATGATTTAATAAAAAGAGATGTGATTGTACTTTCCCCACTGTGCTCAAGTAGTTAATAAGTCACTGTGTTAAGTATGATCACCCCCTGGAGGCATTCAAACTGGCAGTCGTTATACGACATCAGTATTGACATAGCTCTCGTTTAAAACGGTGACCTATGAATAAGCTAATCGGAAGCATGTGATTTTAAGCAATGTTATGCTGACATTTTATCTTTTTCAGTTTTATCTGCCCTATGTCTGTTTCCTTGGCCTTTAAGCATTATTCTGATTGACAGAACTACTTTTTGACCTAAGAGTAGCTCGATAGCCATTACTTAAAGTGCATCTTACTAAACTAATTGTATTTCAAACAGCACACAAGTAATATAAACACTTGCAAGGAAAAGATGCACACAGAATTGCATGTTTATGAGTGCTGCATACAGAAGACACTAATTAGGACAGAGCATTGTTTCCATTCTGAACAATTTTCAGTTCTTCACCCTCTCCTCTTTATCTTCCCTCCTTCCATACTTCCCTTCTCCTCCCCTCCTTCTCCCCCTTCTCCTTCACGCTTACTTCCTACCCCTCTTACCTCCTTTCTCCCATACCACTTCATATGTTAGTATATGACAACTACAAAGTGTTGGTTTGTTTCAATCTTTCAGCATCAGTACCAGACACTGTGGAGAAGTTGGAGGAACTCTGTTTGCAGTGGTGTAAGCAGATAGAGCAGGTTCTTGCCGAAAGCGAACAGATGAGGAAAGAAGCAGACGACATCGGCCCAGCTGCTGAGCTGGACCACTGGAAGAAAAGAATGGCCAAATTCAACAGCTTGCTGGAGCAGATCAAAAGTCCAAGGTGCAAGGCCACCGTTGGTGTGCTTCATGCTGCCAAGTCCAAGGTGCTAAAGCAGTGGAAGCAACTGGTGAGCACATGTAACAAACAAGATCAGTATTTAATTATTTGCTGTACTTCTGGTTTTTAGTGTCCACCTCTGTACATAAAGCAAACAGCTTGTATGTGTGCAATCATGAGCTCACTAAGGGAATCAAAATATATGTAACTACTTGCTAACTGCACAGTATATCTTCGTCGACAAGGTAAGAGTATTAAAATGGTTAATTTTCATTTCAATTAACTGTACTTCCACCATTTGCTGTTGATGATCACATGGATGTGTGACAAATGTATATGTGACATTGTTTTTAATCTTTTTCTCAGGATATCAGAATCACCGATGCGGCCAATGAAGCTAGGGATAATGTTAAATATCTGTACACTCTGGATAAATTCTTTGGACCATTGGTTAAAAGTGATCCAGTAAGTAACATGCCTCCCACCCCCTCCACCACATTTCCATAGCAAAACAATTGATATTTTCTCACCCACAGAGAGATATTGTGTGATATATATAGTGCTTTCACTGGTAACCCAGGTACCTTCAAGGTATTTTATCACCCAGATTCAAAATTACTACGGTACCTGATTCCCATCATAAAGTGGAAAATAGCACAACCGCTGTGTGATCACACTGTGTCATCTTGCCAAATTTCGCCTACTCTACACAGCAAATAACTCAAAACAATTTTTTTTTCTCAAAGAAAGTAGGTGGTCCTATTCATGAGCACTGTAGGTGTGTGCCATTGTATATAGTGTGCTAGTTTATCCCTCCACACAATGTGATATACTTTGTTGTGGAAGTACCAATGTTAATGATAGAGCAGCTAATTTGGTCGGGTACCCAATGGATATGACAAAAAAATTACCCAATTCTTATTTTTAGGAATTGATTAAAACACTAGACTTATACTTTGTGATAGTTGATGTTAGTGATAAACATTTATGCTGCAGACTATGTCTTCAACCAATTTATCAGAGATGCTGCACTATGTGTCTGAAGTGTTAGTCACCATACGCACCATAATTGTATATTTCAAAGAAAACTTTGAAAAAATTAGAAATTTGGACAGCACAGCTGGAGATTAAAAATTGGGAGAATGATAGATTGTCTTGTTCGATGTGTTTAGATAAGGGCGTCGTCAGGCTTTTATTGTAAGAGGCAATTATTTAGTTAGCAATGTCTGAACGTTGATAACATGTGTGATATCGACCTGAATGCCCTCTTTGATATCCAGTTTCGTGGTATTGAAAAATAGCCCTGTTTGCTCAAAAGTATGGCATCCTGCCCACTTGGACTGGTTGCTCAGTCTGTTTACACCGCTTTGGGACACTCAGCACAATAAGACACCATTGTAACATTTTTGGATCATTAAGCTATGTCGTGAAATTATTGTCAATCAGTTTCCATTCTGTGCACAAATTTCATGACAGAGAAACTCTTTCATTGTCTCTCCGCCAGAAATCGATGATGGAACATATTCCAAGCTTAATGAATTCAATCAGGATGATCCACAGCATATCTCGCTTCTACAACACGTCAGAGCGGATGACCTCCCTCTTTGTCAAAGTCACCAACCAGATGATTACAACCTGTAAGGGTTACATCAACCAAGGTGTGCCAAGAATCTGGGATCATGAAAAGTAAGATAAAAAAACTATTTTGCAAACTTAAGTCTTAGGTATTTTCCTGTTTATAGGAGACTGGGCATTGGTGTATGTAGGGTGGCCAGAGACTAAAATTTGTGTGTCATATTGAGAAGACTTTGATTTGAATCAGGCTGAATCTTTTTGTGTTCTTCTTGTCTTGTAATTGTTGTATTGTCTAATGAGCCTGTTGGTCATTGTGCATTTAGATTCACTAAATGCAATTGGTACTTAGGTACAATTATTTACAACTCAGCAATAGTGCAACAGACTTCAACTTCCTTCGAGGTATAACAAAAAGCTGGAGCAGTATTAACATCAGAATGTTTTCATTGAAGTCAAGACTTCCTTCATCGTGTGTTAAAGGTAACATTCATAAATTATTATTTAAATGTAAGCCACGTTTGCATTTCCATAACATTGCTAACATGCCCTTTACTGTAACTTTAATGGTTATAGTATTCCAAATAGTTTGTTGTATTAATGGACTTGGACTGTTTAATGATCTACTAGCAATTGCCAATGTAGTCCTAGTTAATATTTGCATGATATACCAGCGTGCAATGGATTGTAAAGCTGATTCGCTCTTTTTGTAAGTTCAAGGAAGACTCTATTCAGTTATCAGAAACAAAAAGAAAAAAAAAAAGAGTGGGTCAATTTTATGAACAAGGCTTTTTGTCATTTATCTCTTTCAAGGGAAGACCTGATGGAAAGGCTTCAGAATTGCATTGAATTGAACAATGAATATCAGAACTGTTTCCACCGAACCAAGGAAAAGTTGAAGGAGACACCCGAGGAGCGACAGTTTGAATTCAGGTAAGGTGACTTAGCTTAAAACGAAGCGGAGGAGAGTGGTTGGCAAACATTTTTTTTCTTTTGTTGGAGGGGGGTATTTGATATGGCGATTTAGAAATAGAAGCATCACAAATCACAATAATATTCAGTAGCTATGGCAAAATTTCACAAGGTACCCTTTGAAAAATTCTATCATCAGACTTTCGTTTGGTCACTCTTGAGAAACTGTCTTATCAGAACTGTGAGAGATTGGCATCCTAATACCATTAATTTTGGTTTCAAGAATCAAGTATCACTTTCTATCCGTTAACACAAGTCGTTCTTTTTGCTGAACCGAAATATACAATGAAGCACTTCACTTTTTCCTTGCCAATCTAAATTCACACAAGAATTCTACTTAGCACGGTCCAAAGAATTTTCTCTCTATCAACTGGTTTATCATCATGTCATCAGAAGTTATTTATCAGGGGCCCAGCACAACAAAATTATTTCACTTATCCCAAATTCTTGACATCTTACTTCCTCACTTTTTGTTCCTTCAAAAAGTCCTCTGATACTAAAGTTTCATCGTATGGCTGAAAGGGAAACTTACACATTTCTGTTGTTGCCTGTACTCATTCTCGTCCTTTGGTAGTTTTGTATTTCTGTATGAGGTTAGAAAATATGTTCAATATCTTGTAAGAAAGGGAAATTTTTGGTCAATTATAGACTGCGTTTTTACATGTCCTCTCGTGCACAGTGAAAACTACATCTTTGGGAAATTTGATACCTTTTGCAAGAGGCTGGAACGAATTATCGACATGTTGAACATCATGGAAAGCCTCAGTTGCCTGGCGGACATAAAGATCGAAGGGATCGACTCCCTCTATGTTCGGTTTCAAGGAATTGTAACCACGTACAAGAAGAAGAACTATGACATTCTGGATCACAGGAAAGGAGAGGTAAGGGGGGAGGGAAACCCTCAGTATTTGTATTTTTTTATTCAGAATTCATTTCTTAAGTGTTTATGAAGTTTCTCATCTATTTCTAAATAACTTTTTTTCTTAGTTCTTTGTAAATTGATTTTTATCCATTTCTTTCCCAGTTTGATCAAGACTACACTGAATTTAAGGGACAGATCGAGAGTCTCCAGAATGCCCTTCAAAATTTCCTTGACTCTTGGTTCCATCGAAACTTATCAGTGAGTCAACGCTTTTGAAGAATAATATCTGTCTGTTTATATGTCCGTCTGTCTATCTATCTGTCCACAATTGTTCAAAATGTTTCTCCTCCTACATGCTTTCATGGATTTGTGTGAAACATACACAATGTTCATTGGATGGTAGACCATGTAGGATGTTCAAGAGTTTTTTGTTCCAGGGTCCCATGTGGGCCCTTTAGCCCTTTTTGTGAAATTCTAAAAAATGCTTCTCCTCCTACAGATGTCATTGTACAATGTGGATGGTTTGTCACAATGATGCTCTGTTAATGGTCCCTTCAGGGTGTTCAGGAATTCTTAGTGCAAGACCTCTTGTGGACTAATCTTAAACTTTGCCTCATTGATTTGCAGACCGAGAAAGCGTTGGAGTTGCTCAGTAAGTTCGAGAAGATAGACGGTGCTACACTGAATGTCAATGACAAGTACTTGAGAGTGCTGGGTAACTTTGGACGTGACCTGGAGACTGTCCGTAAGCAATACCAGAAGGGCAAAGATGACCCAGCTGTGCCCAGAAACGTCCCCCCGGTGGCCGGCAAGATCGCCTGGGCGAGACAGCTGTACCGCAAAATAGACATCCCGATGAGAGCATTCAAGAGAAAGCCGGAAATTCTGAAAGTAAGGAATGTAGGAGGAGGTCACTGAATAAAGTTTGCATTTCATCAGGATGTGCAATGTGACCTCTTCAGACATTAGCTTTGTTTGGACAGATGTGTTTACATTAAAAAAAAAACCTGCGGTCATTGCTGCTACATGGTATTATTGAATCAAACTCAAAGCAACAAAGATTATGGTTTAGATTTTGAAGGGAATGCCTCAGGTATACATGATCTTGTTCCCCTGAATTTGTTGCATGTTCTTCAAAGGGACCTTTGCCACCTTTTATCATGATAGATGTACTATTTACGTATTTTTGGTCTCAAGAGATTATTTCATTTGGATTCTTCCGATTCTTCATCATTTTGAAAGACCCAGGATGGTCTGGACAGCTTTGAGGAAGTAGATTGTATTGCCCTTTTCGCTTTCACTTAAAATCTCCAGTTTTGAATGGACTGAGGACTAACATATTATTTCTACACGATATTTAATGAAATCACTGCTATTGCTTTCGCAGACTCCGGAAGCAAAGAAGATTATCAAGAACTTCAACAAAATGGCATCTGTTTTGCTGGAATACGAGGTAAATGTCTGGCCTTACTAAATTACCATAGTAGAAATTAAACCATATTAATATTCATATTAATATCCATATTAATTTAGAATAGTGTTTTTTCCTACTTACACAAAAACCACACTCTGTGAATTTCCTCTCAGTTTGGTTTGACTGATGCAGTCTCTCATCCAAAATGACAATAACAAACATTCCAATCAGCAGCAACAATTGAAAGCCGGTGTCAGTGGAGATTTTTCTCTAAATCATACTCAGGGCTTCCATTAGGATTTTCTTCCCAGGGGTTCTAGGACCCACACATGTTTTTATGTGGGGTGTCTCAGTTCAAAAATGAGGTCACTGATCTTCAGACTTTTGGGGACATTTCCACTTCAAAATTGTATGTAACACAGTTTGCTTTGCATGACCTGCACAATGTTTCATGGAAGGTTTTAGTTTCGAAGTAATATCAATGATTTTTTTCTGATCGAACTTTCGTGTTTCCACCCTACACTTTACCATTCTACTGCAAGATGACAGTGAAAGATTCTCAGTGAAACCCCCATTAAAAGATTTTGTTTATTTTGATTATGATAATGTTTAATCATCCAGGAGGGTCAGGATCAGGAGGGTGCATTCATTTTGTTTCCAGTGACTTTGCAGCAGATTGATGTTCGTAGCGAGAACGGAATTTTGCTTGAAAACTTTTGCTGACCTCGCAAATCAACAGAAAAAGTCCTCCAAACTCACAGGCCTTACCTAGTGTGCATCCTGCATCATTTTGGCGCCTATTTCACCCGAGGTGTGAGTTATCTCCGCTTCTTCCCTAGGATTCAGTGCCTACACTGACACGTATCAGCACATTAATTGACACTGCACTTCCCTTTTCTTTTCCAATTCCCTTTCCAGATGTTGTACCACCGTGGCTGGTATCGAGCTGTCGATACCATCAAGTCAGGTCTCAATGCCTCGCTTCTCGTCAGGCACCCTGAGACCAAAGAGCTGTTCGTCAACTTTGATCCTCAAGTCTTGGAGCTGATTGCAGAGGCCAAGTACCTCAACAAGATGGGCCTAGAGGTCCCCACCAGTGCTGGGACCCTGGTCATGAGGGAGAGTGGAATCAAAGCCAATTGCATCAGGTGAGCTGGATGCTATGTTTTGGGGTTGAGCTTAACTTGGACTATAAATCCACTGCAGTGAGAGGGAGTGATGAATAGTCTATGTAAAGTAGATGAACAGCAGTCAGCCTTTACAAAGTAAAAAAGATAAGACAAAAAAGAATCAAGACAGGAACAACAGAACCAAACAGGAATATGAATTATTTAAGGATTCTTAAATGTTGCCACAATACAGGCAGGAAAATTGAACAACACGAGTATCAGTGTCAGTAGAGAATTAAATTTATCAGGGAGTAGGTCTAATTTTGAGACAATACTGATAAAAATTATTCAAAATTTGATTCAGTGAAATCTATAAAAAAGTATCTGTCATTGTATTTCTCACAGAGGGTATGCTTTGGTTGGAGGGGAAGTTAGAGAGGCTGTTTGATCACCACACTCATCAAATTACTTATTTGAACATGGTTGTTCAATTTTGTCTTAAAAGCAGGTCTACTTTCAAATGACTGGAAAAAAACTGTTCCAAAAGCTCATGAAATGTGAGTTTAGCGGATTGTTTGTCTTTTAGAAAGAGTAGTTCAAAGGAATTATGTGCTTGCAACTTACAGAGAAGTCCATAAGTCCTTCCTCACAACAGCCTGGCCTCTTTTCATATGTATCCTATATGTGTACTACGGAAAATAAATGCTTTTAAATCTTTGAAATGTGAAGTTATTTGATACAACGTATTGAAAGCTGTCACTGAAATGAACCAGTGACCTTCATTTGAGAAGGTCTGTCAGGTATCAATCCAGAGTGGTGTTTGTCTGAATTTGTGGTCCACTTCATTTATACTTGTTGCCAAAAACAGGCTCCACAGTTAGGTCATCAGTGAATGACCAGAAGGAAATTACAGTTGCTACTCTAATTTCAACTCTACTGTAATGAAGAAAGATTAAACCAGGACATTTTGCAAAACACAGTACCAAGTTCTTTAACTGATTTTTGGCACATTCCTTTATTCTATAATATGTGTGTCATTTAAATAAACTAATTAGAAGTCTCATGATTTATTACTCCATTTCTGTTTTATTTACCTTCAGCCTAATGGAGATGCTGAAGGAATATGAACGCATTGTGGCCTCCATCCCCACCATCCTCTTACCACTGATGACTCCATATAGGAACAGGGTGGAGGAGGCTCTCTCCCCTGGACTTACCAGTTTGAATTGGACTTCTCTCGGTCTTGATCAGTGTAAGTGCGACAGTCGTTGCCAAGATTTCAACCGTCTGTAGTATGCCACTCAGCTGACACCAATTCAGTTAACCACACAGCTTTGTCCCCATTGGTAGTAGAGACATCTCTTGCCAAGTGCCTTGCCTCTTCTTTATGAAAGATCACTTCATAGGGTGTTGGTAATTTACATGGAAAGGCATTAGCGTATTTTAAGTGGGCCATAAAAACATTTCGCAAATGGCACTACCTGAGGTGACAACCTTAGGTAGTAGTGCCATTAGGATTGGATGAAGCATTTGATGTGTGAGGACAAATATAGGCCTATCTTATTCAAAGCTGTAAAATGCTTTGGAAGTAGAGGAAAACCAACTACTAGAGAACAATGGACCAAGGTAGTGTAAAGAATGTTATTCTACCCTATGTGTTTTTTTTTTTGGTGAGTTGTAAGCATCAACTGTCTTATTGTGAACATGACATCACATTGTTTCCTCTAGGAAATACGCAAGCATTCAGAGTAACACCATTAAGAGCAGAAGAAATGTTAAACACTGTACTGACATTCATTTGTCTTCACAAATTCAGATATTGCAAACACCTACAAGGAAATTAACTTCCTGGAACATCTGACCAAGCAGGTTTCGGATCTGTTGGATTGCCGTATTGATGACGTCCTCAAGGACATGGCTGGGACCCCTCTGTGTGACCTCCCAGAACATGAACCAACAACCATCCAGGAATTCCTGGAAGCCACTGAAGTGACATGTAAAGAGGCTTGTCAGCAGTTATCCAGGTAGGATTGAATACTTTGTGATGGTTGATTCAATGTACATTAATATGGACATGTGATACCTGTTCTTCTGTGGAGACTAGATGGGAGTGATATTGACAATCGGAATATGTGACGGTGATCAAAACAATAAAAATGATGACCACTGACAGATGAGGGGGACAAAGCAACGGAGTCATGCCCCCATGCAGCCTTAGGCAAAGCAAACTTATCGTAGAATTATATACCACCGAAAACAAATTTTTTTAGAAAAAAACTAACTTACGATTGTACAATATGGCTGCGCATATTTGCATCTGAGGGCATTCAGTTAAAGAAATGCTTGCTAAAGGGAAGGACACCCCTCTCCTTAGACCCCTCCCCCTTATCACTATGCCACCAGTTTGTACCCCTCCCAGATAAAGTACTTGGAATCCCCAGCTATAATGTAGATTTTCATAAAAGTGATAAGGATGATAATGGTGATAAGCAGATGAAGAAGACAATGACAACAACAAAAGGAGAGTGATGATGACATTAAAAATGGTAGTGCTGCTAATCAAGGTGAAAACTAAAGCTAAGATGGCTTGATGATATTGATGATGATTACCCTGATGATGATAATGGTATTGTCTGTTTTTGTTATCCTTGTAATTTGTATTATTATCATCATCATTTCACTGTTGTTGATGTAACTGAAGGTAATGTTCATGAGGATGGTGGTGATCAGGACCAAAGGATAAGTGGAAAGATGATGATGATGATCAGGGTTCTAATGAAAATATCAAGAAGATGATAGAATGTGATGATGATAAAAATGATTTTGGTGATAGTATTTAACCATCATCATATTTTTTGCCATCATTGTCATTAGTATCATCAATGTGTCAATGCTTATACTTCTCCAGACAAAGCCAAGCTGTAGAAAGAGCGGTGCAAGATCTTGTCGATCTCTTGAAGAGCCAACTGAAGGAGAAAGAAAAAGCTAACCTCTCTGGTCACTACCCCTGTCTCCATCCAGATTCTAAAAATAAAAGATGCCTGGAGTGTATTCCTTGTTGCTTCTCCACAATGCTCACCAGCTTCAACCAAAAGAATACTGATGCTCTCATCAAATGTAAGCAAAGTCGTCTAGTCTCGTATCAGCATTTTTTCAATTGGGATCGTTATTTATGGCAGCCCTCGGAAGGATGCTTGTTTGTAGAATGAATGTTTGTAGAAATCCAACAAGTTTTGCACTGTGCTTTGTATTTTTGTTTGCAAGTGTTCAAATTTGTACAGCATCGTTTTTATGTGTATATGTTGGTTATGCAAACAGTAGGGAGCTATTGGTAAGAATGTCTTTTTCTCTTTCAAGATTCAGCCCAACCTCTTGGTGCTTTGTCATGTTAAAAACAGCAAAACATTTTTGACCCCTGAGGACTCATTTTCACAGTAGCAGTGAACAGTTGGAAATTTCAGCTGTCATGACCTCAAAAAGTAATGCTAACATTACTTTCTGTTCAATACTTCAAATCAGTATCACCCATACAATCAAGGAAGTCTAAAGATTTAGTCTGAGATGACAAAACTTGAAGACATATATGTCAATGATTTTGTACTTCAGGTACTCGGCTCTCGCTGGACGCCATAAAGAGGCGTCTCCAAACGGCCACCAACAAGTACTCCTTGAGCGCGGCAGAGAATGTAGAGGACCGGGTACCGCTCTTTACCGCCAACATCGTCCTGGCCATCCCAACCATCATGCTTACACCCGGCCTGGATGAAATTCAACAGTGTGTTAACAAAGTCATACAGATCATCCTCAAGATGGCAGAGGACATACCGGTCTGGGAGCAGACCATCGTCAGCCAGAAGGCGGTTCTCAAGGTAAACTGTGTGCAATGTCTGAATTTGTCTCCTTCCATGGGGAGAGTAAAGGAGGGGTCCTTTATCCCTAATATAGGTTCATTCATGTTTAAAGCATCTATGCTGTGAAGCAAAAGGACCACCTCTTCATTGAGCCAGAATTAGATGAAGACCCTTCTCATATGATGATCCCCACCAAAAAAAAAAGATGTGTGTGGTGTGGTAAAGGTCTTTGATTGTCTTGTGATCATTTTTCCAAGGTGTCCTGGAATCTTAAAAAGCATCATGACTTCTGTCCAAAACATGGTTTAATTTTTCCAGTCTCTGAGAATACCTCCTGAATATTTGGGGGTGGTTTTAGTCGTTTGTCAACTAAGGTTGAAAAGAAAAGCAGGTTTGATAGCCAGTTGGGCCAGACTGATAACTTTCAATTGTTCAGTAATTTATAAGATATTATTATGCTTATCTTTGCAAAGTGTTATTTTTATTATTTCTAAACATTACAAAGTGTTTTTGTCATGCTGCTCTTTCCTATTGAATCAACATTCTATTTTTTTCCCATGCTTGTCCATTCAAACCTGTTCCCTTCCCTTTTGTTTTGTCTGCCAGGAGCTGGACGACTCCAAGGATGACAAAGATGCAGAGAAGTTGGCCATGTTAGCCCAAACCCAGAAACCCCTCCACAAGGTGATCTCCGAACACAAGGACATCATCAAAGTGGTGATACCACTAAATTCCATCATCAGTAGCTTTAAAGTAGATTGTCAGGAGGTCCTGGACAGCTTCACTCAATTTTCAGAGCTCTGGAATGCTGTAAGTATTGAATGTTATTGTATGACATGTTATTGCCCTGGCTTATAACTGGTGAAACCGGTTTACATTAATGCTAATTCTCTGGACCATGGCATCATTGGTTCTTCATATTGAGCAGTTTCCTTCAATAGCACAGATTGAAAGTAATGGTCAGCTTCTGCACTGCTGTGCAATAGTCTTGAATACTTTCTAGTTCCATTTGGCACAGGCGGAATCAGTGGACGCTCATGTAGAACAATAAAACCAAAGCTAGGTCAGTGCAATCCATTACATTTTAACATCACTTGAGCCAACTTGATAATTACATAGTAGTTGTCATTGACTGGAACGTTTCTGACAGACTTATGATTTACTCTTTTATTGAAATATAGGATCCTCAAGAGAAGGTCAAGGAATTTATGGCCAACAAGCCACTTCTTACAGAGATAGAAGCTCAGATCCGGTACTACCAGGTGAGTCATCATTCAAAGCCAAGCTGGAACCTTGTTTGGCACGTGTTGTGACAAGAGTCTCGGATGAATGCAGTAACGCCATACCTCACATAACTATGTGCTATGTACACTATTCACTCTTGCTGAAGTTAGCCTCCCTGCATATTTCAGTGGTCTCTCACATGATTTTTTTGATCAGTGTAGACATTCTGTCAGCCTTTGAAATGTAGCTGGAATCACTGTGATGAAAATTGGAAAAGTTAGGTTTTAATGGTCTTGCATATCACTATTAATACCAAGTGTAAGGAACATTGCATTCCATTACCTGTAAGTGATATCTTGTGGATTGAAGAATAGGTTGCATTTGAAATTGGAAAAAAAACAAAAACAGTGAGAGTTTACTGACTTTTAAGATGTGGGAAACTTAAAAGGTGGTCAAGAAGATGCTGCTCTCATTCCAGATTGTAACAATTGTGAGTCAGTTGCTACAGGATTTTCCTTTGACTTTGCTGTCATATCAGTGTTGCTATTGAATAGACTTGAGCAATTGACATAATCAGTACGATGCTGCTAATGTAATGTTCTTTCTTGCTCAACAGCATTTGGAACTTACCATCGAGGAGATTCCCGCCAGCCGTCGGATTGGGTCCGTCATTTGCCTGACGGACACCTTGAAGGCATCGTTGGTGGCGGAGGCCAGGGCCTGGAAGGTTGCATTTGGGAGGGCTCTCAATGGTAAGGCCAGCGCCGACATGGAAGAGATCTTCACCTTCATCGAGGACATGCAGAAACGTCTCGCCAGGCCGATCAAGGATCTAGACGACGTCAGGGCGGCCATGGCGGCCCTGGAAGAAATCCGAGCCAACGAGATCAAGATCGACATGACAATCACCCCTGTGGAAGAATCGTTCATGTTGCTCAACAAGTTCGAACTCCATTTCCACGATGGAAATGCAGAGAAAGTGGACAGTTTGTCTTACAGCTGGAAGAATCTGCATGCCCAGGTGATGCCATTGAAACAGGATTGGCTTCAATCAGTGGTTCCCAACCTTTTGTATTTCCAATACCACTAATTTGCTACCCTACCTCATAGTACCCCTTCACTCACCATGTAGTTACTGGCAATAGATAAATAAATATACATTTTACAATGGGGTTGGACTGTGGTGCAGCCAAATTTTGCATCTAAGTTAGTTTTTAGAATTTTTAGTCTTGTGCTCTTTTAATTCTGTGTGTGTGGCTTTTAATTTGCTTAATTCTATTATTTTCAATTAATTTGTGTTGAATACTTTCTTAACATTTTCAGTCTATTTGGCTGATTTAGTCCACTCTAATCATCACTTGCTTTGTTCACTTAGTTAAATTTATTTGATTTGATTTCTTTCTTCTTTTAGCTCCATTCATGACTTACAATCGAAACTTTCATTCGCGGGATTAGTGCAATCAGTGTGATTTGAATTTCACTCTTTTTAACTGACTGCCTCTTTCTAATCTGATTCATTTTGTCCTCACAGGCTCAACAGGTGCAGCTACACCTTCTTACAATTCAACCTGAATTCAAGGCTAACCTGCTGAATGGAGTAGAAATATATCAAAAAGATTCTTCAGACTTTGTTGAAGATTACACTGAAAGGTAAAGGCAGCTTGATATTTTCTTTTCAGTTCAACAATTTAATTATGGAACAGAACAGTTTGAAAATTGTATGCACAGAGAGCGACTTATCACATCGAGTCGCTGTTTTCACCTTCGCAGGGGTCCGATGGTCCAGGGCATAGCTCCTCGAGAGGCCAGCGACCGCCTCCAGGTTTATCAGGCGCAGTTTGATGAACTCTGGGCCAAGTACATCACCTACTCTGGAGGAGAGCAGCTGTTCGGTCTCCCGGTCACAGAGTATCCAGATCTCCAGAGAATCAAAAGAGAGTTCACCCTCCTCCAGAAGCTCTACTCTCTTTACAACAATGTCATCGACAGCGTGGACGGTTACTACGACATCCCCTGGGTGGAGGTAGACATCGAGAAAATCAACCAGGAGTTGCTGGACTTTCAGAACAAGTAAGTAGCGGCTTGAGAAATGTATTTGAAACAATAAGTGTGGTAAATTTTAAGGGAAGTGCTAGAATAAGGGCAGAACAAATGGTTAAAGCTAAAAGGTAGTGTAAGCATACGTTCTCTGTAACCATTTCTTTACTTTCACCTACTGTCAGGTGTCGTAAGTTGCCAAAGGCTCTGAAAGAGTGGCAGGCGTTCCTCGACCTCAAGAAGAAGATCGACGATTTCAACGAGTGCTGCCCTCTGTTGGAGATGATGTCCAACAAGGCGATGATGGCCCGCCACTGGGACCGCCTGGCGCAGATTACGGGACACACGTTTGACGTCGACTCGGATGGATTCTTGTTGAAGAACATCATGATGGCTCCTCTTCTACCAAACAAGGAAGACATTGAGGTGAGTGCAAGTGTCATATGTCTGTGACTTAGAAATAAAATGGTGTGCAACTTCAGCAGTGTCTTAACTTGATGGTTATGGGTACATTCATTGAAAAACTTTTCAGGAGTCATATAGAACATTTCTTTTATAAAAATGTGGAGTGTAACTTTCTATTCCTTACTGTGTGCTACTTTGCATGTCAGGATCACATGATGTCGGCTGGGCTGTTGGCATGTCCAAGTCACATGACACATTTTGATTGTACTTTATATGCTTGACAGTAAGCACTATTCTACTTTGCTGGGTCACTTGATGTCAATCGGATTGTTTGCATGATCAAGTGGCATTCCTCCTTTGATATTCAATATATCTGGAAAGTACTTTAAGTGCTTGACTATGTGCACAGCTTCACATGCCTGGTTCACATGTCACACGACCTGTAATGCAAATACCTCTGTTTCCTACATCATTAGATTTGGCTGGTATTTTACATTTGAAAATGTACATTCTGCATTTCCCACTTTGTCATTTATCATCTCACAATCAATATTTGAAGGTTGTAAGACAGAAGTCAGTGACTTTGTGTTCTGTTCATTGATCCATCTTTTTGTCCCCCTCCCTCTCCCTCCCCCCTTCCACGACGAATAGGATATCTGTATCTCGGCTGTCAAGGAGAAGGACATAGAGGCAAAGCTTAAGCAAGTCGTAGCAGAGTGGAGTGCTCAGGACTTCTTCTTTGGTCAGTTCAAGACCAGAGGTGAACTTATGTTGAAAGGTGACACTACTGGAGAAACCATCTCAGCCATGGAGGACAGCTTGATGGTCTTGGCTTCACTTATGAGTAACAGGTAAAAAAATTTGTAGGATGTGACCGCAAATGATGAAAGTTGACCAAACAGCAGGACAAAATCTCATAGTATTGCCATGCGCAGTGTGTCGTGGTCATGGACCCCTTTAGCCTGTACATATAACCAACATATGACTTAGTTTTTGTAGTAAAGTGCAATAAACGCAATAGCCACTTGAAATAAAAGATAATTCATGAGTGCTTTTAGGTCGATGGAGTGGATTGATGCCTACTTCAGTTGGTTTTGTCTTTTTGTTTTGCTATTTGAAAAGAAATAAAGCCAGTAAAAGAGGTTACCATATGGATTTACCTCACTTGAATGTATGAATTTCTCTACAGAAGAAGATACATTGCTGGATGTTATTTAAAAACAATTTGGATACACTACTGGATGTTATTTAAAAACAATTTGCCCTACACGTTCATTTAATAACCTTTTCCATTTTCAGATACAATGCACCTTTCAAACCAGAGATTCAGAAATGGGTTCAGAAATTATCTAACACCACAGAGATTATTGAAAACTGGATGACGGTACAAAACCTCTGGGTCTACCTGGAGGCAGTCTTTGTCGGGGGTGATATCGCTAAGCAACTCCCTCAGGTAACGATTTCTACACAATCTTCTTTACTCACTGTAAAGTTACCACTCCGCTCTTTTGTGTCACTTTTGGTGAACTTCTTAAGTTATGTGAAAGTATCACTGTCTTAATGAGGTGTTTTATTCAATACAAACTGTGTCCTACATTTCACACTATTTAAATTGACAATTTTTTCAAGATGTTGCCATTTGGTTGCACATACCTGGTTTGTCACAGTAATTTTTAATGGATGTGTTTTTGGTTTGATTATCTTGTTTTCCAATGATGATACAATTTGTTACTAATTGTGATTCTAATGTAACATATTGTTATCATTCAAAGTGTTTAATTTCATTAAACTCTCCAACAACTTGTTCGACTGTTCACTGTCTGCAGGAAGCCAAACGGTTTAGTAACATCGACAAGTCGTGGGTCAAGATCATGCAGCGGGCCCACGAGAACCCCAACGTGGTCCAGTGCTGTGTCGGTGATGACACACTCTCTCAGCTCCTACCACATCTGTTGGAACAATTAGAGATCTGTCAGAAATCTCTGACTGGTTACCTGGAGAAGAAACGTCTCATCTTCCCTCGCTTCTTCTTCGTGTCCGATCCTGCCCTTCTGGAAATTCTAGGTCAGGCCTCGGACTCTCATACAATCCAGGTGAGGCCGTCGTCGCCCTTTCTTATCGTTTGCATTATCAGGTGATGTGAGAGAAATTATGCCGGTATTGCAGCAGTTTGTTTTGCATGGATCTCTTGTCTAGAGTGATTTGTTTCTTCAGGAGGAGATCACCCTACAAAAGTGGACGCAAATCATGAAGATTTAACTAGTTTGTCAGTATGCACAGTTTTTGGACTCCTGCTGTTGGCACAGTGACCGACTGACCGTGTCTGTGGATCTTTGTGGCAAACCCATCCAAATGCATAAATGTTGTCAGTGAACTACCCCAAATGACCTTCAAGTCTATGTTTTATGCACCAGTTGAAATGTGTTGCCAAGAAGCACCTTATATGCTGAGTATCTGTAAATGATTTTTTTCTCTTTTCCAGGCCCATTTAGAAGGTCTTTTTGATAATGTGAAGACGGTGGATTTCCACGAGAAGAATTACGACCAGATTCTGGCAATCAGTTCCAGAGAGAATGAAAAGATTGACCTCACCCCACCCGTGATGGCCCAGGTTAGTTTCTAAGTAAATCCTTTGAACATCGAGATGACGTCTGTCACTTTGGTGACATGGCAAGACAGTCCGAGGGAGCTGTTAGCCGTCACATTTAATGTCATCCATCTCAAAGAGGCTCACTGAGTTGATTATCAAATGTCGTGATATTTTGTTACACCTGTTAATTATCACACATATGTTGATGGTAAATGGCCAAACTAGAAGATTCTGAACATCTGACACGCAACTGAAACAATAATGATAGGATAATTAACAATCAAAATCACTTAATGAAAATCTGTGACCAGACACTTTTTACTATAATTTATTAATCATAGGCAATTCTTGTCCATAAAGATATTAATTTTGCACATTTTCAGTGATTGTAGGAATAGATACATGAACCATTAGGCTAATTGATAGTGTAGGCATGCGATGGTCAGTTTCAGACATACCACAAGATAAACTATATCAACTCAATGAGCCCCTTTAAACTCCATTAGAAATTAGGGATAGTGTAGACTGTACTTCTATCCATGTTGATAGTTTGAATGAAGCTGGATAGTCAAAAATACAAAAAGTCACATCAGAATTCTAATGTGAGATGACCAAAAATGCCAAGTGTTACCCTGTTTTTAAGAGAACGACCACTCAGATAAGTATTTGTCTTAATGAGACTCTTGGATAGACCTTTTACACCTACAGCTGATAGTGACTGTTCTTTTTGCATGTTACCTCAGTCGTTTGCCGAATAATGTGACGTGTTTCTTGTGTATTCTTGGGAAAAAAATTGTTCCTGTTGCAAACAAGATTTTTAATGGATCATTTATGCAAGGAAAAATTCTCAGCTGTTGGCAATGCATTGCCTTGATAGTTTCCAAACTGAAATTGTGTTTCCACCATCACTTGAAAATTAATTCTTGCCATGGACAGCGTGTCTGGTGAAAGGAATGCAGAGAATAAAAGTTTTATCATCTTGCAGTTACTCCAGTGATTATTCTTTTGGATAATTGGTATTGATTTGTAATTGTCTCACAGGGTAATGTGGAACTGTGGCTTGGTCAGCTTCGAACCACGGTCCTGAAGTCCATCCACGGTATCATCCGCACTGCTTACGTTGCCCTTCAAGACAAAGAGAATTTCAACCTGGTGGAGTTTCAGAATACGTACGCGGCCCAAGTCGGTCTGTTAGGGATACAGATGCTATGGACCAGAGACAGTGAAGATGCCCTGAAAAATGCTCGCTCAGATAGAAAGGTTGGTGGCCTTGATCCCTCCGTCCCCTGAATCCTCCCTAGCCAGTGATGGTGATAAGTTAAACTGCTGTTGATTGTGACCATAGCATAGTGAGCATATTCTGCCAAAGGTTCTGTCCTGTCTCTTCTTGAATATGAAACTGTATTTGATTGTAGTGATAATATTTATATTGATCATATAGTATTGAACATATTTTATGTTATGAATATCTGTTCTTAGGAACAAATCTGTGCTTGTTATCAATAATGGTACTGTTAAACTATGTACAATATCTTGCATTGTACCTTATTGGTTTTACATAGTCCAAATTAATCTCATTTAACATGCCACCGATTTTTCAAAAGTATGATATCCTGTCGCAGAATGCTCATTTAAAACTTCGAAGATATACTAGTGGAAATGATTGATGATTCACTCTTCTTTATATTGTTAATATGACTGTCAGTAGTGATGACGATAAAGAAGATTAGAATTTCATCAAAATTTATTTTTTTTTAGGTGCAAACTGTATCTCAGTAGCATGTTCTGCTTGGAACTTATGGAACTTTAGACCGATAGATATTTATTTCTTGATTGTAAATTGCATTACAAGAAATTTGTGATGTCCCAGCAGATAAACAACTTGACTATTCTTGGTATTCCTCTACCGTCTCAGCTGGCCTAAAAGAAAGATTACAACTTAAAGAATTATGACCTTGATTTGGGAAATCTTAAAATGTTGTGAAATTTCAAAACATTTTGAGGTCAAAATGCCCAACCTGGTTTCTTTAACAGTGCCTTATTCAAAGTGCCATAGTCAAAGTTAAGTACTCACTTAATTTGCTGGTGTTGTATAAAATTTGGCAGTCTTGAGGCAATTGGAAGCCTTGTCTTTCGCCAGACCCGTCTTTCTTCACACAGAGTATCTCGAGTTATGAACAATGCTGAGTAATTGAAAGTGTCTGCAGTGAAACTATTCTCTTCCGTGCAAGATCCCCATGTCACTGTAATATTCCCTTGATTCGGTTAAATCTTGGTACCTGTGAGCCGATCAAGTTCAGGTGGTATTGTTTCAACTTTCTTCTAGATCATGGCCAATACCAACCAATACTTCCTGGATATCTTGAACCTGTTGATCGATGTGACCACTCAAGATCTCACCAAATATGAGAGGACAAAGTTTGAGACCCTCGTCACCATTCACGTCCATCAGAGAGATATCTTTGATGACCTGGTAAGTCAACTTCTGTCACCGTGCTTTTTCTGAGGATGTGTCATCGGATATTTAATATCCAAAAGACTTTTAACTCTTATAACGTTTGTAAATCTGCCAGAGAATGTGGTATTTATTTATTCTAGGTGGTATGTGGGTAGCAGTGCTCACTAACATCTCACCAATTTGCAATCCCACCTCCCACTCCTCCACCATCCTGAGTGAAGAAAATAGTGACAGATTGACAGAATTTGCACAAACTAAAAGGTGTAATGAGTAAATCTTTCTTTAATATTCTTTTAATTCAATTGATTCAGATACATATGTGTCTTAAGTTTCCTGTGTTTATGTACAGCCACGTTTGTGCGTATGCATGAAAATTTTACATTTGATCAAAGAAAAGTGGTCACGTAAACAGCGAAGTCGAGTAAGGAAGAGGTGAACTTCGCAAAAGCGTTGCTGTGACTATTGGTTTTTTTTTTTGCAGTCTTCCAAGTCCACTTCAAAATTGTGTTTAATGCACTTGTCTTTATAATTTAGACATATTACAGGGCATCATCAGTCATGTGATCAAACCACATCCAGTAGACTCAGACAGTAGTGAACTGCTCGCTGAATGCGTCTCTGATATCGATGGATCCATAAGTGATCGCATTTACAATAATCTTCAATTGTTTGATCCTAGAGTCATTATCGTCAGCTCACTCAGAGTTTTATCCGTCTTCTTCCTCCTTGAATCTGTCGACCCTATTTATCTGGTTTGTCCCATTCTAGGTGCGGATGCACATCAAGTCACCCAACGATTTTGAATGGTTGAAGCAGTCCCGTTTCTACTTTAACGAGGACACCGATCAGTGTGTCGTGTCCATCACAGATGTGGATTTCATCTACCAGAATGAACCGGTGGGATGTACGGATCGACTTGTCATCACCCCTCTCACTGACAGGTAAGAGCATGGACTGAAGAAAACTCCTTCAATGCCATTTCTCTCTTAATCTGCCAGAATTTGCAAGCACTTGTTTCAACTCCATTGATGGTATGTATGGCACAGTTAACAACCAATAGCAGGATTACAGAACTTTTAAGTGACCAAGGTCATGACATGCTCCTGTGCATCATAGACATGAGTTTTAACTTGAACCCCTGCACTTCAAAACAGTCCCTTCCCAGAATGTATACCATCATGCATTTTGCTCTTTTGGCCTACAATTTTTGTTTTTTTGGCTTTGGATGTAATTCGAACAGCCTGTATTTGGTAAACTACCTATCTTAATGCATTTCCAAAATGTCAGGTTTGCATCTGAAGACTTTTCACTTCATTTCAAAATTTGAAATGATGCAGCTTTTGGTTAAATAGGTACGTACAATTTACTCAACTACTTAAATAGTTCATCGTTTCTCGATAATTGTAAGTGTAATTTTGGTTTCCTCAACCAGGTGTTACATCACCCTCGCCCAGGCTCTTGGAATGAGTATGGGAGGAGCACCAGCCGGTCCCGCCGGAACAGGAAAGACGGAGACTACCAAAGATATGGGTAAAGCTCTGGGGAAATACGTGGTTGTCTTCAACTGCTCTGATCAGATGGACTTTAGAGGACTCGGAAGAATCTACAAAGGTACGTGATGTAACTTACCAGTGTTTGGTAAGTGCTAGATGTTGAGAGAAAGATCTACCTTTGTTGATCCTCCTTACTCTAGAGGATCTATAATCCATTTTAAACATTATGTGAGAATGCAGGGATTTTCCCACTCATACTGATAATGAAGACATTTGTGTAATTCCTGCAGAATTGTCACATCAATTGGAGACAAGAAAATGAAACTAGTTTAAAAAATACGAAAAATATCAGTAGTTAATACGGTAGTTGTTAAGTTATCTACTTTTCATTGTAAGAAAAATAATTTATGTCTCATTTTCACATCTCATTTTATCTGTCTCTCAGGCTTGGCACAGTCTGGTTCTTGGGGTTGCTTTGATGAATTTAATCGTATTGAGCTCCCCGTCCTCTCTGTGGCTGCTCAGCAGATCGCGATCGTCCTCACCTGCAAGAAGGAACGCAAACCATCCTTCATCTTCACCGATGGGGACAATGTCAGCATGGACCCAGAATTTGGTATCTTTTTAACTATGGTAGGTTTCAAGCTACTTGATGCATCTCGTAGTAGGTAAAAAGAGTACTGCTGGAAATAAAGACAGTGCTTGTTAACAATACCATTATTGTGTATCCTGTCTCAGTGAACCTTTAAAATAATTTTGTAGTTATTATAAAACTTGAACATCTGAGATTTTCCAAAGTATGGCTTGCCATGACAAATGCATCAACCGTCTTTTGTTTTGAAGGTGATTAGATGTGTTACGGCATTATTCAAAGGTTACAGGAGTTGGAAATGTTGTGTACGTGTGTGTGTGTTTAGGGAGAGGGGGTGTGTGGATGAGCTTACTAATTCACATACATTCCATACCCCCTCAAGTGAATGTTCAGAGGGAAGTTTACATTAAGCAAAGCTTACCAGAAGGATAAACTCTTGAATAATTGTGTTCACTGGAGAGATCAGTATACTCTTAAATATATGACTATAATATTGTTTGATAATATTGTAATGAAAAAGGAAAACTTAATTAACTGCAATTTCAATCAAATAGTAAACCCTAAACACTGTCATTTGATTACTGTTCATATTTTTTAATGTAGTGGCAGTTACTCCATTACTCATTCCAGGGTTGAGTCATATATGCACCTTTCACCAGACCAGTATCCGAGGCTAACATCTTGCTCTTTCTATTTGTTTGCCAGAACCCTGGATACGCCGGACGTCAAGAGCTCCCCGAGAATCTGAAGATTCAGTTCCGTACTGTGGCCATGATGGTACCTGACAGGCAAATCATCATCCGCGTGAAACTGGCCAGTTGCGGTTTCCAAGGAAACGTGCTCTTGGCTCGTAAATTTTTCACCCTCTACAAGCTTTGTGAGGAACAGTTGACCAAACAGGTTAGAAGAAAAACTGAGAGATAACTTTCCTTTGATATTTCTGTGTCAGAAGAGAAAAGCTGAAACAGCAACACTTCTTTTGTATTTCTGTGTCGTTATTAATTTCTTTCACAGAACTATCAAAATGGTTAGGAGGCTTCATCATGAGGCTTCAGTAGTAGGGTGAAACCAGGTTTAGAACACATCAACATGGGCAACTCACCTTTGTCATCACTTGGTAGATGAGAAGAGCTTAACATGACATGAATCGATGTTAGTAAAGTTTCTCCATCTTTGCTACAGGTTCATTATGACTTTGGTCTTCGTAATATCCTGTCTGTGCTGCGTACCCTGGGTGCCTTCAAGAGAGCCAATCCGCAGGACAGTGAGAACACTATCGTCATGAGAGTGCTGAGGGACATGAACTTATCAAAACTGGTAAGATTCTATATTCTCATGCATGGTCAACTTCCTTGTAACCTCCTGAACAGCTTGAGAGAAGCTCTTCACCCCTACCCTCATGATTTATTTATTTTAATTGGTTTACATTGTAATTGTCCCTGCCTTTGTCTGCCTTTAGAATGATTTGCAATGAACTTATATACTTATGGATAAAATACTTATGGAAGACTTTGTTTTCATGTCTACCGACTTACTTGTTTATTCTTGGTTTTGTATTTTTAGTCTGTGAGATTGTTTCTTCTTCTGCTTCTTCTGCTCCAACACTGATGATAAGTAAAGATCATTGAAACATTTTTTTTCCCTTTATTGATTTGATCTTCTATTTGTAACTGCATCTGAATTTTAAATCTGTTTCACTTCTGCTCCAAGATTTATTGAGAATACCCTTAGTAAAACTTTTTTTTTTCATTTGTGTTTATATTTTTTCCTTTGTAATTGGCAGAACTTAATTGTAAAATAGTTTCTTCTTCCACTTCTCCTAGGTTGATGAAGATGAACCTCTGTTTCTGTCTCTCATTGATGATTTGTTCCCCGGTATGACGCTGGATAAAGCCGGCTACCCGGACATCGAGGCTGCCATCGAAAAGCAGGTCAGCCCTCATGGTGGTCTAATTCCTTGTAATTAACAGCTTCGCCATCAGCCTTTAACCTCCACTGTTGACATATTTTGTTGTAATGTAGAAATTTTGTGCCTATGATATAGCTCAAGGCCCTTTTTTTTCTCTTGCACACTTTGTAACTGTCATACATGTGTCCTAAGGGGAATCACTAATGATCAATTGATAAAATTTAAATCATAAGAACTTTAATAAAACTTTAAATGACCGTAAGTTTTGAAAGTGTTTAATATTTTTTTTGTCAAAGGTGATGGAGGCAGGTCTGGTTCACCATGATCCATGGGTTCTGAAACTGATCCAACTTTATGAGACACAGCGCGTGAGGCACGGCATGATGGCCCTGGGACCCAGTGGAGCTGGTAGGTAGCCTTGCAAGTAAATTGCTCACACAAACTGACTTGATAAAGTTTGCAAAATAGCTTGCAAATGTTTTATTTCACAACTTGCTTAATATTAATGATGCCAGTGGTATAAAAGATGTTTTCGAATTAAAAACTATTTACCAATACATGTATCGGATTATAAATATGGAGTGTCATCTTGTGGTTATGTAAGTAAAGTTTAAAAATGGTACTTAATGTTATAGATGGTGAAATATGTTCGATGGGTATGTGGTTGAAGTATAGGTCAGTCATCTATCAAGCATGCCTGACATATGAACTAGAACGCAACAACTTCAAGTTTCATCAAGTACTTTCTTCTCTGTTTTTTTCTTGCCTTGATTTTTAATTTGGAGAGCTAACTACTATGAATGACTTTTTTCTTCTTTTAATTTTCTTCTTTTTTATCTTCAGGTAAGACGTTCTGTATTCACATTTTGATGAAGGCCATGGGTGACTGTGGAGCTCCTCACAGGGAGATGAGGATGAACCCAAAGGCCATTACAGCTCCTCAGATGTTTGGCAGGTTGGACGTAGCCACCAACGATTGGACTGATGGTATCTTCTCAACCCTCTGGAGGAAGACACTCAAAGCCAAAAAGGTGAGTGGTTTACATCTTTGTCTGATCCACGTAAGGATCAGGTCAGTGATTTACATCTTTCAATGATCGGCGTAAGGAAAAGGTGAGACATTTACATCTTTTAATGATCCACATAAGGAGAGGTGAGACATTTACATCTTTTAGTGATCCACATAAGGAAAAGTTCAGTGTTTTACATCTTTCTCTGATCCTTAAAATGAGAGGTCAGTGATTTACATCTTTTAGTGATCCACATAAGTCAAAGGTCAGTGATTTACGTCTTTTAATGATCCACATAAGGAAAGGTGAGACATTTACATCTTTT
>VJOZ01030641.1:0-14705 GCA_009801055.1 Stichopus horrens
TTATGCTAATTGTGAGTATTGTCATGTGTTTGTACCCTTCAAAATCACCACAATCTTTACTGATATCAACTCAATGAGCCCCTTTAAGAGAATAGAAAAGCTGAGTGGGAGGGAGAATTTGCTCATAGATGGCATCGTAGCTACTCTATGTAATGACCATTATCAGAAATGTAGCCTTGAATCAGCAATGACCCAGTAACTAGGCACTCAACTAATCCAAAGCATACCACATATGTCATACTTCACATGTGATGTCTTTTTCTTGTATGTTTAATTGCATAGGAGAAATATTTTATCGCTGTAGAAGATGGGGAAATCTGCCTACCTACTTGTAATATTTTTCAACGGTAGGAGTGACCTTGGGTGACTTGGACATTGCATACCACCAAATAGACATCTCAAATGGACGAGGAGTATTATATATGTTTCAAGTTCCTACATTCTATTCATGAAAGAATGTATCTTGGTTTTCACGTAACTTCACAATGACACACACAAAGAAAAACAAATGAAGAATGTGAAAGTTCAATACCTTGTTACAAGATGACCACTTTGATTAAATTATCAAGTAATGCCAGCCCAATCATATTGTCTTACTGTAGCAATGCAATTTACAGCTTGGATGGATGCAGGCTTACATCATAAACACATTTTGCTTTTGCACAAGGTTTGAGCAAAGGGTTAAAGACAAATGCCAAACTGATCACCAGAGTCAAGACAAATGCCAAACTGATCACCAGAGTCAAGACAAATGCCAAACTGATCACCAGAGTCAAGACAAATGCCAAACTGATCACCGGAGTCTTGCATTTACAATTACATTGTGCAATCTCAACATCGAATATTGCGTATAGACTTCAGAAGTTAATTACATTACATTGGACTATGTTTAGATGTTTACACAGGCATTGCTTTCAAGCTTTGGTTTGAGTCGGCCTCAAAAGAGATAAAAGGACAGTGGGACGTCAAATATGGTCGAAATGCTACGACCAATAAACCTGTAAATTCTGCAATAAACAAAAACGAAGTAACAACATTTAAATTCACATTATAAAAGGAATATATGATCCAAACCAGATTTCGATTCCTTTCTCCTGATACCCTTTCTAACTTTTTAATTTCAAGGTTCGCAAGATGCACCGATGTCATATCACTTTACCACAAGAAGAAAAAAAAGTGTGCATGTGTGTTGTGCAACTTATCATGGACAATCTGTTAAAGCTTAAAACCATGAAGGGAAATCACTGCCACGCTACATTTATGTGTCAGTCATAAAAAAAAAAATTATTCACTGAGAGATTTCAATGTAGAAGACACCTCTTCTCAGTACTTGATCAATGGGTGAGCAAATTTTCTGGTGTTTTTTGCACTGGCAATTGAAAGTCTCTTAAAAACTGTTTTAGTTCTGATCGCTTGAAACAAAATCAGGGGTACATATTGCTTTTAAATACAGTTGTGCCAAAAATATAATGTGCAGAAGGATGTACATGAGGCTAAATAACAATTACACACCCATGAAGTGATTTTAGAGTGCTCTCTTTATCACGCTATACATGACATCACTGACCTAGATATTATGGCAAAATGAAGTACGGTTATTCCTTTCGTATTTCTTAAATGTCAAACACAAATTCCCTCCATACAAGAGTGTATGCATTGAATTGAGTATCTCTGCAGATGAGTACGTTAATGACCAGTGCACTACTTTGTCCCGTAACCACATACCAACGAGAATACCGTTGATTGAGAACCACACTCGTCAATGCACCTCCGACTGCATGAAGGGGAATTCCACTGATTTTACTTATAACACCCTACTGCATAGATACATCAGAGATTTGAAACACACTGTCTGTGAAGACATGTAGTACATGCTACTCTCAAACCTTGATGTAACATTAAATAAGAAACTAGTGAAAGAATATGTAGCTCTCACAATGAAGCAAACTCACTAGTAATTAATGCCCTTTGAAAGTGAATAAGTACACCCCCTAACATGTTCATTCCCTGTAAGTGAATGGCTACCAGTCTAACATGTTCACTCCACACTGTTGAGTAAGCACTGCTGCAACAGGTACATTCTATACTAGTGAGTAACTACTATGCTAAAATGTTCACTACATAACTACTCCTGTGATGTGTTCATTCCCTAGTAGTAAATTGTAAGTGACACCTTCGTATGTTCACTCCCTGCTAGTAAATATCTACTACTCTAACATGCTTAATTCCCTTTGAGTGAGTAAGTACTTCTCACTACTACTAGTGAATAAGAACTAACCTAGACATGATCATTCCCACTCTTGAGTAAATAAATGCCACCCTAACCATTTCATTCCCCAGTAGTGAGTAAGTGTTACCCTGACATGTTCATACCCTACGAGCGACGAATAACACCGAGTGTCTCACAACGTACGTTTCCTTTGAATCTTGGACGATACTAATTTGCATCTCTTGCATAGATCGGCAGTGAAACTAAACAAGCATAAATAGCGTTTTCTGCTTACAAAGGTAAAAACTCTCCTGTCCATCCTATCCCCTTCAGATATCTCCAGCTGAACCCACTAATGTACCCATCAGCAAAAATTACGTGCCAACACTGATGATATAAAATCACCGCTCAAGAACTAATCAATACACAAGGTAAGTTTAGCTATGACAAGAACCTTCAGACTTAGATCAAAACTTAGCAAGTGATGTGCAACCCCTATTAAACAGAGTTTGCAAATGTGAGTGCCATCTTTATTCCTTAAGAGATGCTTCTTTTAGAACAATTGTTTTGCAAGGCAGGTCTAAGAATCAAGTTAATTAGTAGTCCATTTTTTATATTACGTAAGCTGTAAGAAGTTGAAAGCATAGTATAGACTGTTTGCATTCCTAATGGATTGCCTTGAAACTTAAATCTCTGATGGTTTCACTCTCCTGACATAGCCACAGGTAGCTGTACGCCATTTGCTACACTGTATGCCATTCGCTACAAAATCAACAGTTATGTTGAAAATGTAAATACGTATTATATTTACGACGACACCTTCAGCTGCGTAATACTTTACACTAGCCTTTTCTGCTGAGTTTTACTTTCACATTCTCACTTCAATATTTGGTCACAACAGAGGTGTCCTCCCCTACATAACCCCCCTCCAAAAAAATGACTAGTAAATAATAAAAGTGAAAGAAACAATTGCAAAAAATATGAACTACTCAATCAACTAAACACTTAACAGCCGATAAGAAATGTCATTCAACAGGTTCAGTGTTCACATGTAGCCAAAGATTCCAAAAATTCTGGTAAATAAAAGAAGTAGCACCTATAGATTACAATCTGGCTGAGGATTCTTCTCATCTAGTTCACATACTGTTATCAAATACCATGAGATTAAAGATATTACTCTCTCAAATGGTGTCAAAGACTCCACTTATGATGATGACTAACATCTGTTTAAGACTCAACTTACGATGTTAACTGTCATACGTCTCTAATGTACCCACACTTCCTTATTTTTCCTCTTTCAATAGGCCATGGCAACTCTCGATCACTGACTTCTAACTCTTCACTAAGACACCCTGCTTCCAACAAAGCCCTCTATTTAATTTCAATTTGCATGAAAGACATTAACTGTTACAACACACAATTATTTATGCCTAGATAAGTAAGCCTAATCAAGTCAGAAAAGGTGTCACCTAGCAACATGCTAATATCCAAATCCAGCCAGAGGCCATTTAATAGCACACCAAGGTACAATATGCTTGGCTTACACCTGTCAAAACATCACCAATGCAAACACCACAAAGTTACACCAATGGACGGTCCCAACGCAAACCTCTGCAGCATGTGTTGCTTCACCTTTCTTCCACAAAGAGAGTTTCCTGGGGACAGAGTCCTAAGTCCTTAAATGATTGGTCTGTATCTACTGTGGTCAGCTGTAAAGAAACCAACGAGCCTATATTTGGTAACAACTGGTAATTGGAGGGAGGGGGTGGGGGGATGAGAGCATAGAGGGCTCAACAGTTATGAGTTCAATTGGGCAAGAAATACAATCACACAATATGGAATAGTTGAAGAGCAAGGAAGGTTAGAGGGTGCTACAATTCAGGATCAAATAAAGGGTCAGGAAATGAGATTTTTATACTTCTCTACCATAGCAGAGACTGTAAACTGAGAATGTCCTCTGACCTATCCTGGTGGTGAAACTTTTCAGGCCAAAGAGGTCCAATTTGCCCAGGATCAAACTTGAGAAAAATATATCAGAGGGGTAAGACTTCAATTCAACACAAGTTTAATATTCTGATCAAGGAGGGTATCTTAGCAGGAACAGTCAACAGATACAGGCAGCCAATAACTGTGAAAAATATTTCCAACTTACATCTTTCTTGGGAAACGTGGTCAGGACTTTATGGTTATCAGAGTTAAATCCTTTTGACCCAAGGTAATTTAACACCATCTGCATCCTCTCCGCAGCCAGGAAACGTCTGATTAAGGTCTCTCCATTTGGTAATCTCACTCGAAGAGTTGTCATTGGTTCTGGGCAATCCGCTGGAGGTTCATCCGTGAGTTGTTCCTGTAAAGATCGCCGAACAGCCTGTTGGGAAAAGAAAAACCCTGAATTTTCTTTGACGAAAACGAATATAAAGTTATTCTTCAACATGTTTAGAGCATGTTGAATGAATGGTTATTCTGGTAATCTGCAAACAGTTTCCAAGTATTCACAGAGCATGAACATAATGACAAACTGATTACTCAAAACTTCATAAGATTTTAAAAAAGATCTTTTCCACCAATAAGAAAAATTTGGAAATTCAAAGCAAAATATTGATGGTGAGACCTTCTTTGACTTAAAGATTCTTATCAGATTCTAAGATTCTGGTGTATGAAAATAGTTTTATAAAGAGGGGGCAGGGAAGGGAGAAGGACTGAAAAGAAGTTCCATGTCAGCCAACCTAAACTGACAAGGTGCGACTACAAACATCAGGAATGTCAACAATATAATGGTATATGAATAGACTGAAGTGAAAAGATGGTTCCTGTTGATTTCAGTTTGAGGTTGGTTTTATAAGTAACTCTCAAGAAGTGAAAGGAAACATGTTAAGATAATCTGTTTAATACTACATACCTCTTCGTGTTCCTGCCTCTGAAGTTGCTCTTCATGTTCCTTCCTCATCTTCTCCAATTCTTCCCTTTCTTGCTTCTCCCTCTCCTCAGCCTTCAAAAGAAAAATGATCAAACCTTGTTCTTTCCAAACTTCCAGCTGATAAAGTTAATTGGATGTTCTAGACTTTGACACAGAAATTCATCCAGGAATGAAATGACAGTGTGTGACTGACATCACATATGTGTTCAAAAAAACAATGATTGTGAATCAGTGATTCACAAATTGTACATGCATGATTAAGGTCAGCGGCAAATCACTCTTAGGAGAGTTCATTATCACACTGGTCAAGAACAAGCCTGTTGTCACACATCAATGAAATTTCTTTATAACAATACATACACAATATGAGATAAACTTGTTAAAGTCTTGAGTGTGATGTGAGCGGTATTATTGCTAGGCATCTCTGAAGAGTATCAACTAATAATACTAACAGTACCTTAGCTCTGTCAACAAATAATGACTCCTGGTAAGCCAAATCTTGTTCTTGTTTTAATCTCTCAGAAGATTCTCTTTCTTCCTGCAAAATTAAAAAAAAACTATTACAACAAGGGCTGGAGGATGTCAGCAAATATCACCAGATGCCTGCAGAATATGTCAAAAATACGAAATTTCCACTTAAGAAAGGCCAAACAATTGTTCAACTGGTAAGAACATGAACCTCATAAAGTCAAATACACATTAGTGTCAAAATTTCATTTCAAAATTGCTTGGGATCTTTCACATGTTTCCTTTAAAATATGTTAACAATGATTATCGGATGATGTCATCACTTGTATCTTATCATCTCTAGTTGCTGTACTACTTGCCTCCATTTGGATTTCCGCTTGTTTACCCTCATTGAAGACTTCCACAGCATTTACAAAATTGGTCATCAGTTCGTCTAAAGAAGCATCACCTGCGGATTGTTTTGAAGAGAAGTCAAGAAGGTTAAAGTGAATGGTAGCCTGGTTTGATGGGCAGCTGACAGCTCCACTGGCTATGGAGACATTATTGCTCTACATCTATGATCACATTGAATGTTTACAGAAGTGAGGTAACATAAAAATAAAGGTGAACCACCTAAAAAATTGCAAGTGTAACGAGCAGGATGAAGTCAACCTCATGATGTGTATGGCCGGCCACAGCAGACAAAAATCAATAATTTACTTCACCATTAGTGTAATGGTATCACACATCAAGTTTATGATAGGAACAGTTTGACATTACTGTACCATATTTTCAAATGTTCAGTACCAATACTCTGATTTTATGGTAACACATATATTCAAAATTATGGTACTATGAATTATTGGCAAATGTATTAGCAAAACCAGCATACTTGTTAGTGAATGCCAGCGAATCTGTACAGCTATGCTTCATTTCAACCAAACTGGAATTAAACTTGTGGCATATTTGAATATAACTTACCATTTATTTGAATGTATGATAACAAATTAATTTACGGCAACATTAATTTGATTTTACGGCAGCATTAATTAATTTGTGAATTGTTGGCAGATGTCAAAAGGAAATGTAAGCTGAAATTGATTAGAATGCCAACATATGTTATCAGGGTTAAACTAATGGCACTATTTATGTGATGTTATGGTACAACTGTGGCCAACCATAGACAATGATGCATGTAAATAACAGGTCAAGTGGAATGTATTCATTCTGACTACCAGTCTTAGAAGTATCATTACATCATAGTTAAAATACTAGAAGAACAACATGCGCCTTTTAACTTGACACACAAGAAAGGACTATTTACTGGAATGTGGCTGCAGAAATATCACAAGCAAAGAGAGCTCATCCGACAGCACTGTTGCCATGGATCATGATCAGACCGACTGTGTCTCCTTTACCTTGAGATACGTAGAAGACCTGTGTATTGGAGTGTAGCTTCATGATGATGACTAGCGCCGGAAACTTGTCAGATGGTAAGTTACGTATCGTTGCCATGGTTACGCTGCCAAATTGCTTCTTGAATGCATCTAAAACTCTGAGTGTACAAAAGTAACAATAATAACAATTGTGACTATACCGAGAGAAATAAGAGAAAGTAATTCTGGACAACCTTCCAACGTTGACTATGGTCACGTAGGCGGGAAAAACATTGTCATTTTAGTGGTTCCTGTCTGAATGCGTTACACCAGACAGATAACATTGTTCTTCGTTATAGTGTTGGGGTTCACTTATTTATCCTGAGCTTTATCAACAAGATACAAACATTATCATGTACAATTCCTCATACATAATGAGATTAGCACACATCATGTTAGCTGTACTATATTTGCTGATGTTTAGCATTTGGTGACCGGCAATGACATACAAATTGACAAGAACTTTCTCCTAATACTGAGAACCAAAATCGTAATCTATTGAAATGGGGCAGTGATTCCTTTGATATGCAAATCAGAGCATTACAAACTTCCTCCAACAATGAACACTCCACCAAGATAATGCCTTCATTTTTCAAGCTTGAATAACATCTGCATGTGAAATCAAGTAAGTCAAAGTCCCCAAAACCTGATATTGCTTTTCTGGTCTTTTGGAAAGGAATCTAGACACTGGGAGAAAGTCATGAACTCACCTTGCTTTATTACTGTCTTCTGTAACATCCCATGCCCAAGTGACAAAATTTTGACTAAGAAACGATACCACACTCTCAGAGCAAAGAATCTGGCTGCAGAAAACATTACTGAAGATACTCTTGTCATGATGAATGTAAACAGCGAGGAGTTTCCGCTGCAGGAAATAATAAACAAATATTGTAAACAACACTAGTAAAGGAACACAAATAAAATGTGATACTGATGACATTCTATGAGTGACCCTGTCTAACAAATGCATCTTATAAGAAGACATACAGAGAATAGGTATATGTGTGTCTCCTACTAATTCCAAGTCAAACATGTCTAAACTAGGTGACAAATCATGCTTCTTATACAAATCATGCTTCTTATACAAATCAAAGTCTTTTTAAGCATAAGCGGAGGTGACTCAACGTACATGTAATCTAAACAACTGCATCTTGGATAAAAGTTCCATTTTTTAACGGTAAAGAATTTTGTGTGTCAGGAACGACTCACTTCACACAAGAATTCAGAATTCTAGCTTTAGAAATTTGGAATGGTGAATGTTTGCAGTTGTTACCAGAAATGAAGCAGAACTGTCAAAGCTAATAGGAAACATTATTATGAGGTGGCGTGTGGCAAATGATCTTTAGCAAAAAATAATAATATGTACTTCAGGTAGATAAGGCATATGTTTTAAAATTCTTAAGAGCATCAAGGGTATTTCACATAATTGCTAAATATTCCATTTCACACTGATGATATAAAAACTAACAGTTAATAATTTGTGGACACTTTTGCTATTATCACTGATAATACGACTGTAAATTAAACCACATTCACACTCTTCAAACCATTGCAATACTATTGGTCGGGTAAGATCAGGTGACCCTGCATTATCCAGTAGTAAAGCACTGTCGACATACCAGCGACATGCCATCAAAAGAAACACGAACCACATTACAAACACTCTGTGTTTTGACGTGAGTAACAGTCTGCTGTGTAAATAGAGAATAAGTCAGTATGGAACATTTAAGGTTAAACCATCATTTGTTTTTTACCTCTTTTGCAGACCCATTGAATGCCTCTCTCATGGCATCCTCGAGAGATCCGAGGTAAAAGCTGGGATGAGTCGCTCCGTATCTTTGTTCAAATTCTCTGCTGAAATTTTGTAATGCATCATAGTCATTTGCTACATTTGGAGGAACTGAATAAAGAAAAACAAATAACTAATTAGTCTTCTTTGTAAGAGATTGACTTTGGGCAGGTGAGATTTTGGCTGATGATAATTCACTGTTTCATTTTGCTCCTTCTCAGAAGAGGGTGCTTGTATAAGACATTTCAAATTGGTTTGAATTGGTTACAAATAGCCGTTGCTAAGAGCTGGAAGTGGATTCCATGGTTTTATAAATCCTGAGCTGATTTAAAGATGATCCAAGTGTTTCTAGAGATTGTAAACAGCTCTTAAACTTTTTCTTCTTTAAAAAGCTCACACAGTATCATGCTAGAATATTTTCATATTGGCGGAGTTACGGGAGCCAAGGGATGTAGCGTAGATTGAAGGAAACGAGACTAGGCGTCATCTCAATTGTCAGGCATCCCACATAATGCCCCACTGAGCAATGAGATGACTTTGAATCTGTCACTGTAGTTTAGGAATTGCCATCACTTGTCATATATCTCAATCAACTTTTACTCAATTGACCTCCCCACCAGACCTCTGAGCAACCAGGCTACAAAAACAATCAGAATCAATCAACTCTGCATGCTCGATAATCGGGATCATCACTCACTTAACGGATCAAACTTCCGGGAGGATGATCTTGCTTCTTCCTCCTCATACATTGCACCTTCATAGCTGTCTAAAGTCTCACTTGCATCTTGGAAGTCATCGTCAGAACTGTCATCATCAACATTTAACTGATGGCTTTGCTGAATGTTGAATTAGAACCCAAAAAGAAAAAAAAAAACAGAAAGTTGAAAAACAAATGACAATACACACCAATCTTGAAGCTCAGACAACTTACCCTTCTTGAGTTTCCATGTCTACAAGGATTCAAACTATGATCTCTACTGACCTCACATGACCTTTGATCTCCATAAAAAATGACAGACTATCCACTTATCAGGTTTTTCCCACGTTCACAGTTTGAAATTTTAGCAACATTCAGTTGCTATGATATCTGTCTTCAACAGTTTTCATACTTTCACCTCTGGTGACCTCAAATAACCTTTGAGCTTCATGGAAAAACAATGGAGATCATCTACTTACAATGGTCAACCTACACACCTACTTAAAATCCAAGTGACTTTCAGTAATGAGGTACTGTCTACAGAAAGAAAAATGAGAGACATCATTCACTCATCAAGTGGTATCAATGTTAAGTGTTTGAAGTTATAGCAAAATTCAGTTGCTAAGATATCTACAGTACCTTCACAGGCTTTCATACTTTAGGCTCTGGTAATCTCAGATGACCTTTGAACTCCATGAAAAACAATAGGGACCAACTACTCACTATGGACTACCAACTTCAAGCACCTTCCATGTTTACAAGATAAGGCATCACACACAAACACATACACATGCCATTACCATCACACAGATTCCTTGCCTGTCTTTGGCAAGGGATTGATGAACAATAAGGAGAAACATCACAACAGAATGTGGACAACAAACAAAAATTAGAACTGTCTGTACACTGAAATGAATGAGATGTTTATGTCTTCATTTTCATTTTCTCAACATTTATTNNAGTTAATAATCATGGTTGGGGGGAGCACAACCATGATTCTAGCATTCAGTTTCACCTAAAACTTGTCAACCAGTATATAGTTTGTTTGGTTTTAGGCTTTCCAGCACTGGAAAGGAAGAAAAGTGAACCATACTGTGCACACTGCATCATGGTGCTGAAATATCAAAGGGAATCGGAAAAATCTTGGCTCTGAAACATGCATAAATTAAAACAATATGAGCTACACTAGCCCCATCAAAGATACCCTGGATTTGAATGAATTATGCTTTACACTTCCTCACACATTAACTTCAGCCTTCTAGCATTCAGGTACTAGACTTGTAACAGCTCATTTAATCCAGTCAGTTTACAATTTAACCTGCTCTGTATTCTAGGAACTGAACTTACCACTTCATCCCACATCATGTCTAGGTCAACAGAGCTCTGATAAATACAGGTGAAGGGAAGGGGGAGGGGGGAAGACAGTAGTCAAAGGCAAAGGACATGACATCCTAGACTCATCAATACGCAATGTGTAGACTGGTCATGTGATATATAAAGCAGCTGTACATTGAATTAACATTTAACCATAAAGCTACTGACATGCATGAATGCTAAACATCATATCATTCATTTTGATGTCACACAGTACTTGATGAAATAGAACTGGGTTTATTATTAGAAGCAAGCGACACTACACTGCTCTAGGTCCATCAAAGGGAGGTGGTTAAAGAGACCTCCTTGTTAAGTGATGTGGGAGTGAGAAGGGTCTATAATGACAACCAACTGTGGATGACCACTCAGTGTACAAGGTACGTGCTAAGAAAGATCTTCAAGACCACAAAATGTGACAGTATTTAGTTAACATAATAGGGGCACTTGGGCATCCATTGATTTTATCAGGTCTTAGCACACCTAGTAAGTAGCTAAAGCAGGCTATTAATCTCACCGGCGGAATCTCTGTTTTTGGTTTAGTTCTTGCTAATGTGAGCGTGTGCTTAGGATGATTAATACCGGATGCTGCTAATGTTAGCTGCAATACAAAAGGAAGAGAAAGGGAAATTCATCAAAATACTAACACTGATATGACGAATCACACAAAACAAAGTAAATTCTACTTCAAAATAAGAACGTGGCGAAATTACATTTCTACAAAAAACAATAACTTATCAACATCCTCTTAATTTCAATAGCTGACTAATTTATAATTAGTACTTACATACCTCAAAGTTTTCATTATCTGAGTGGTGAGTAAAGGTATTTATCACTTCTCGACATTTTCATTTCAAAACATTTTTTACAGTTTTCTACTTTTCTTAAATTCACCTTCTGAATCATCGCCATCTGTACTTACTGAATCATCGCCTTCTATACACCATCCGCCCCATTTCTGTTGACGAGGAGGTATATTGGTAAGGGCAAATACACCCTGTTTAACATCAAATATTGTCTTGGAACCCTCATATCTCAAGCTGTAAACGTGGCTCTCGTCCGTATCTGTTATTTCCAACACGTAACTCTGACTAAGTCTCTCTGCAAATGAGCTGCGATGAAAAATTTCAATTAATTCTCACGTTTTCAAAAGTATGAGCAATTTGGCTTTAGATGTCAAAGTCAGGTCAACAATTGTGTGAGTCTCTCATATGAAATAGCTCATTTTAAGGGTAAAATGATTGTTTTTATCAAGGTGGAGAAATGGACACTGCAGAACAATGCCACAAAAGACAGTCTATCAGTGGTCATTGTTCTTGGTCCATCTTTGGTCCATCATTAATCTTAACAAATATCTATCATAAAAACAGTTGCATTCTCTTTAAATTTCCTCTTATCTTCACAAGAGATGTAACAGGAAGCAAGGAAGCACATGATCAACATTGGTAAAAGCTAGTCAGAGTTACAAAACCACTCTGCTCTCCTCCCAAGTCTCAAACATGTCCCTACTAGGCTACTAAGACCACACCCTTACCCCAACCCAAAATGAGCTGATTGAATGACGAAAATCTGTACCCCATAGATATCTAATACACAAGAATTTATCCTCTCACGTGAAATGACACAATAATGATGAGGTGAAAATACATTCAATGATGAAGATGTACCAACGACTACAAAACTACCGCCTAAAAGAGACGGTCCAATAGAAAGACTGAGATTATTGGCAACAATGAAACTGCGATGGTACTTACTCTTCACCATTAGTTTCTTCCTCTGACGGCTCATCCATATCCGGTGTATACAGTTTTAATTTATTCATAAGTGGTAGATGGAGTCTTGAGAGGAGTTCCTGGTGAAAACACAAAAATACATCAGAACTATACACTGCAGCCAACATGTAAGATTTTGTTCCTGCCAAGTAGCGAAAAAAGTGATGCATGTCTAACCGTAATTAGGCTGAGGAGATGCATTTCCTAATCCCAACTCTGATGATCTGATGATGATATAATAGAGATGAATTTTTTAAGGATACATTAGTTGCATCAAAAGGTGACTCTCACATATGGTACTCACAAACTGAACACTCTAATTAAGTCATCGATATCCAGGTATTCGAACGCAGAGAAAACATGTTAACTTCACATTGTGGTATTTGCATATGAAAGATTTTGTACTGGCACTTTTGATTTACAATGAACGGGGAACGATGATCACAAACGTTGCCGCAAGAATTTTCAAAATAATATGGGCAACATGTTGTCAGCATTAATGTGAACTAATAAATTTAGAAAGATGGTGACACTTTCAAAAATACACAGCAGTGCAATATTAAAAGGCTCAAAAAAGGCGAAGTTAGTCTTCAAAGTAAAACAATACAATTTGCCAATCCAAGCATGATGCTACACATGTTATACCTTCTTAAGAAGAACAAACGTAACCCTAACAAAGTCTGCTTGCCACGTCACATTGCATTAAACGGGAGTTTTCTCAAAACATTATTATGATGAAATATGAAAACTTCTGATAATGCTGTGCATTATATGTATTCATGATTCATGCTGATAAGGCAAACATGTAAACAACTCTGAAGCTAACAACAATTATTTTATGTTTCAAAGCATAAAATCAATGGTTCGTAATATACAAAGATGTAGTACCCATTGCAATGTGGTTCTTTATTTTTAAATGTATGTGCAAGGTTGTTCATGAACTGAATACATTAGTCACTGAATTAAAATGGCAGTAACCACTTTGAAAGCAATAGAAAAGGTGCAAAAGCAGTAAAAACAGAAACTATATCTTAAAATAATCAATGTTTGTCACAAGCGCCTACATAATGAATATGCTACAATGCAGATCCCACCTATATATCAAAAGCAACTCCTTTAGTTGCTCTCTGATTGGTATTGGGATGTTGCAGTATTCAATGGAGCAAGGCACTGTACTACTGAATTAACCCACATACTGACACTTCATTACAGCATCAGTGATCAGCTGTTTTGACCAATTGAATATTCATTACTATTGTACTTCCCATTGGCTTGTTCAAAGAAATGCATGGTCATGTTGAATGAAAACTGTCAAAGTTACTACACTATCATATTTTCCACTTATATCATTTACATTTGGTATCATATGGCAGAATTACCCCCTGACACCCACTCATTACCCCAGATTGTATGAATGGTGCAATGACTACATACCCAATCATACAAAAGGAGAAGGAAAGTCAGGACTTTTGACAATGTTAAATGAGAGACTGACATTTGGTGAACAGCATCACCAATTTTCATTTAAATACATTGTTTACTTTCCAAGATATAGCAATCTGAATGTTCATAAAAAAAACCAATAAGGAAGCTGCCATTCTGAGATGGTGATGACCTCACCAGCCCACATGTGATTGAAAAGCTTTTGTTTTTCTATTTTATTGTCAATACATTTTTAACAGTTATGCATAGATTCAAATCAGAGTATGTATGATTTTATTACTGCATGACACACCTCAGTAATTCAACACAAAATGTGTACAAATGCATGCAGATTTAAGAAAATAAAGAAATACATTACAATTACGGCTATCAGTGATTATGTGACATCATTATTCGACTTACTCAAGTTGGTCAACATTCAATTTAAGGCAAAAATGGTAGCACCCTTCTCTGAATTTTCAAAAGTGTCTAGCTTAGATAGGACACAATATCTCTGAATGAATCTTTGGGACGATTGTTTGTCAAACACTTCTGCTTCAATCTGATAAATACATTCCCAGGTTTCCTTCTCCTTTGACCTAAAAAAGTGGACTAGTCTCAGAGGGATTAACATGAGGGATTAAC
>VJOZ01030722.1:0-10000 GCA_009801055.1 Stichopus horrens
ATATAACATGTTTGTAAATTTTGCACTCACATGTACAATATGGGTTCTTCACCTATAGATCTGAACCAGGTCTACTGAACAGTGACTGATGTAGCATTTAAAATTTGCATAGCGTAGGAGTTTCCAAGCCGCTTCCAGTATTTTGTTGCAACTTCAGAGACTGCTTTAATGTTGTGTGTGCAAAAACTGCTACACAATATTCATTTTGTATGTAGCAATCGTATCATGACATGCAGCAAATTGAGATGTGATATCCGAGAAATTGTTCCCTGTATTACGTTTACATAGAACTGGGCCGCATAGATTTATAGTCAAAAGTGTGTTTGCAGGTGGCTGTAATTCCAAGAATTGTTTTTGCAATGATCTTTCTCACATCCTAGAAAGCTGAGCAATTCACTTTGTCATGGAGTTCAGGCCTAGCCAGCATCTCTTGGGAAAGATTGTTAGGCTGGGAGGCTTCTTCTTGTGGAATTTGTGTATTTGGAGAGGTATTTTGGCACTGGAGGGAAAGTTACCTTTCTTCTTATGCAGAAATATTACAAAAATGTTTGTGGAAGATGTAGACTCCTTTCCCAGTCAGAAATGAACATTTTTCTCCAGCACTCCAGGTCCAGTCCTCTTTCAAAGTGTTATTATACCTTAACTTGTCAGCAAATTTAAATCTGATCAGCTTGAAGTGACTAAGCCAAATATTCAGAGGAGAGGTGAACCAATAGTGAGATTGAACACGGGATCATGCCTATATGGTCAGTTCTTCACTGCTATCAGTAAAACATCAGATGGGGGAAATGTGTAGGCCAATGTTTGTTGATGCTCAGCAAACTGAACAGAGATAGATATCAGGGAATGTATTTTTCTGTGAACAAAGATGGGAATATGGATTTATGCCCCTTGAAGGTTTTTTTCCATTTGAAATGGCAAAAATAACTTTACAATGATTCTGAAATCGTGGTCAGAGCACTGCAGAGATTCAATCATATGAAAGCTTTTCAGGAGAGAATTAGCCAGATAGAAAGTTAGAAACAATATTGGAACAGTTGTGAACTTGCAATAATTGGCTAATATCATAAAAACATTGATCAATCATTGGATCGAGAGGAGAAAACCCTCACCCCTAATTCAGAACAAACAACAAACAAACAAGTTTTTACCAAAATTGTTTGGAATCCATTTTATTTAATGACAATGTATTACTGTGATTTGTTCTTTATGCTGTACATTGTACACTGCAAAGTCAACTTCAAAGTTAGTTTGTAACATAGATTGAAACCTTTTTCTTCAGAATTGTAATGTCTTTCTTAAGCATAGGGGAAGTTATCATTTTGATATGTGCAGGTGCACTTCGTTTTCCTTGACAGAATTAGAACAGCTGAGAAGGTTAACCTGAAATTTCCTTCATGCGGTGCAGCAGCTTGTAAATTGGTAACAGGCTGTTTGTCAAAGTGTGTGTACTGTACCCTAGGCATACATGTGTCAAAGATATTTCCTTCAGTGTGAAGGTGATGCATTGAATACCTTCACCGGTCTTTGCACCAGCTCCGGCGTTCAGGCCACATTCAGGCCCTCGCACCTGCATTCCGTAGTTGGTCATGTACTTGGATACTCCAAAATACAACTTTCATTACCCTCCGACTTTTGCTGCGAAGTCATTAGATAACATTTTGTTTGTACAGTACGTTACTATAATATACTGTGATGCCATACCGTACAGACACAGTACTGTACCTAATTTATGAACAGTCCTTACTTTTCCATGCTAATCTTTGTCACACCTGCAGTGTACATCAGTGAAACTTTGGATCTGGTTGACAATTTCAGAATTGGTTCTTGACACTGCTACTGTGGCACCAGGTGCAAACACTACTCATCGCAAATTTTTATCTCTCTTGTTTCATTCTAAATTACATTCATCATGCTTCATGATTTGCAATTTCAACATCATGTACAAAATGGAATCTATGTTAATGTACCATACATACAGTGGTACGAACTCTATGATATGAAAGTGTGTCAATTGCAATCTTTGCCCAAGTTTGAATAGACCTACACAGATTGCCCAGTTCTGGTTGAAAATACTCTTCGAGCGGTGATCCGTAACGACGACATACTGCGACATACCGCACATGCAATCTGGCTTGGCTGTGGTACAGAGTCAGTCAGTGCTCAACACCTCAGTTCTGATTATGTCGCGCAGGGTTGAAAGACCGGTTCTGCAAATCAGTGTCAGGTTACAATCCACGTCTTCGACGAGAGAACTGAGAATCCTTGAAATGACCATGCCAGTGTTTTACATTGCCCAGGCTCAAAACAGTCATATTATTCTCATTGGTAGGGATTGCAGGGGTTACAGTACATTGGCCCAAGCTCAAAAAACAGTACGTTCTTTTTGTGACCATCCCATTTCTTTTGCAAACTGCTGAGGCTCAAAACAGTCATGTTTCCTGTTTGGTGGCTATTGCATTGCCTAGAATCAAGATAGTGGTACAAAACAGAGGTAGTAAAATACATCCAGTGTCTGTCTATCCTTGGTTTTCAACTCATCATATTTGGATGTTGAAAAATTCCTTCATACTACTCACTCTTTCATGTGAAGCACTGCGCTACTTTCAAAGAGTAAAGGGTCGAAGACTGGTAATAAGTCTGTGGAGGTTTTTGTGATTGTCAAAAGAGTGACATACCTTTACATTCTTGCAAAAAAAAACAGGCCAAGATAAATTAATGAATAACAGCAGTAAACAACCTATATTGTATCCAAGTTCCGCTGTGTAGGTGTGATGGAAAATTGCACCTGGTGCAGGCAGTAAAAATCTTTGAATACTGAAAGGTGTGACCTCTGACCCCAGGCAGCCCCTGCTGTCAGTTCACCACTTGTGATGAGTATTCAAAGATCCAGGGCCTATGTTGAAGAATGATGTTTTTGTTATAAGTTGAAACAGTGTATATTACTGTACCATCATGGGGGAACTGCACATACCGGATCAAGATGCCTTCTATTTGTAAGGTAGAAATTAGGAGCAGATTCAGAATTTTTGTTCGGAAGGGGTGCACTAGATTAGATTCAACCCATTGTGGGAGACTGTCACCCACCTTGTAAAATACATAAAAAAAAAAGATACTCTCATGGTGGCAGGATGGCATATGAATGTCATAAAACTTGACAGCAACAGTGAGATGTCCAGATGCAATAGAATGCTGTATGAAAGATACAAATTCATACTAAAGTAGGGTGTATGGTGTATTTAAAACAAAACGTATATGAAAAATTCAGTCTTGGAAAGTTTTGGGGTGCACACCACCCACGGCACATCTCCCCCCATCCCCGAAGATGACATGATTCACCCTTGAGTAAAAGTTATCTGAAACTTCTTATGTCAATCGCATGCTCAGATAAGTAATTGCGATTTTTGGAGGCAACGTGGAGCAACCACCAAAGTAAAATTTGCATCGTGTTTGCCATAGTTTAGAAGTTAATGTACTGGCTTTACAGTTGTATCCATTTCTACCACACCACGCCACCATCTGTTCGAATCATCGATGGTCACAGACAATCATCACCACAGGCTGCTGGATCTGAGGGAGCGGCAGAGCAGTCGGTATCGCAAAGAATAATTTAGTTTTCAAAATTTCATTCTGAAGCAGTTTTTCAGGATTCTTGGGTATTTTATCAGAAAATCAGTGAAATCCCTCATGTCGTATACATACAAAAGCTGCTACACGAGATTCCATTTGCACAACAAGTTAGGCTATTTTGTGAGGCAAAATGACCCGCAATACCGGATAAGGTATTCCCTGTGTATTGGTCAAATTTGAAGAGTGGATGCGTGCTGAAAAAAGGCGATTAGCTGTATGAACTGCATTTCGGAAACCCTCCTTCGTTATACTCCCACGCTCCTTTATAACTCTAAAATAGAACCCAACGGTACAATCTAATGACTCTTGGAGCCAAAAAAACATTGCAAAAGTAGCTTAAATTTAGTGAGAGTGGTGGAGGAGCTCACTTAACCCAAAAGACGATCACATTTGCAAAATTAAGCGAAATTTGGAACATATTAAAGACGTATTTAGGCAGCATCCTGCATTGACTTTTGAGGCACTGCTCCTCTTGTGGGTGTCCCGTAACATTTGCTGCTCACAAGTTTGTGTTACGTTCTCCGCAGTCCGGCTTCACGTTAATCCATTACAGATAACAGGTTTCAGTTTTTGTGGTGATTAACGTGTGTTTGATGTAAACTTATGTCTAACTAATGAAGTTTTAAAATCCATTTACAACTTCAGAAAATTACTAATCCATTAGCTTAATGTGGCAGATTGTGACCTAAAGGTGCAAATTACCAAGAGGGTTAAAAAATATATCTTGCACCATTGTCGATCAAACTCATCATGTGCCAGTCTTCAGCTACAGTAAGACTCCAGGGGCAACGGTGTCAAATTTAATCGTTTTGTCAGGCAGTTTCTTGACAGGCAGCTCTACTGCTTTAGATTGTTTGTCATTGTTCAGTTAAGGTAATGGTAGTCATGGTACAGCCGACACTGGGTATTCCAGGGTGTTAGGAAATAGGAACAGCCTTTCGTGCAAAAAAATGTGGGTTTTTTTTTTTTTGTAACAGTATGTTTTGTATCCAGAGGACCAATATGAACATATGATCCAGGATAGTGGTAACTTCTGCAGTGTTGACGTAGGGTCTGTACTCTACGGCAGTTAGAATCTCTCAATAATAAAGTCTGTGACAGTCGGAACTGACATTCCCTCCTCCTACACAGGGTTTTCCCTGGGTGTTTCGAAGTATGAGGCGGTTAGAGCGAATTACTTGACGCCGTCATGAATTTGGGGTTCAAATCCGTACTTAGGTTCTTCAAGAGTGGGTGATTCTAGGATTTTGACCATGACGTAAACATGTGAGGCGGTAATTACGGCATTTTTGGCAAGGTGGCCGCCTATGCAGTTCAGTACTAGGGGAAACCCTGCTGCATTTCAATGAAGTTTGCGTTTGATTTTACACCACGCAGTTGATCATGTGACTATTTTGAATCATGGCCGAGAGTCAGAAACTTGATTTCTTGTGTGCGCGTTCTGTAGTCTTCACCAAGGGTGAGTTTTCAACGTAAACTTTTCAACCGGTGGACAAATTGTGCGTCAAAAACACAAGGAGGCATGTTCAGCGATTTTGAAGCGTCTGATTGACGTCAAGCGAGTAGAAGTAGTGTTTGCCCACTTTGCCTAACATGATGTATATAATTTCACAGTTATAAGAGAACAAGCCAAGGGCTTACTTGACTGTGATGCTTCAGTGTTATTGCAAGTCGGGTACGTTTCTTTTGACGTTTTGACGTTTTCTTTGAGTTATGTTGTACTGTCGTACCTTCCAGTCGTTCAGCTGTCTGCAAGGAAATTTTGTCGTCAAAACATTTTTGTACAAACGTAGAAATAAATTTCAACAATCGTTTCTTGTTCTAGCCCCTTTTAGTCCAGAGCTCTTCATATTTCTACCGCACATTCTCTGCCATGTTCTTGTTTAATATGGAGCATGGAATGACTGCCCAGGTTGTGATGAATGTACTGTAGTGTATTATTCGTCTTGCAGAAATGTAAAGATTTCAGAGACAAAACAATTTGTTCTTATTACTGAAATATAATCAAATTTGAATGAGTCACTCAGAAAGCAGTACAAGCCTAGTCTTGTTTAAATGAGATAAAAACTTTTTAATTCTTACTGAGGAAGAAAAGAAAGAAATTTATTTGTGGTTGGCCATCTGACGTACTGAATTTTAGTTGCCCAGGACAACCACGAAATTGGGACCCTGCCTACTGTCAGCTGCAAAAGTAGTGACAAGCAGTACTACCTACGGTATCTCCTGTGTCTTCTACTGAATTAGTGCAACGAAGTGCACAATGAGAGCACTTGTTGCTTCTTAACAATAACCCTGACAACTGACTTTCTATGTACACCAGTACAATCTTCTCCAAAGACAACTATGTGGTACCACTTTACACAACGGTAAAGTTTGTTGAAGACGTTGTTAAGCACACAAGTCAAGGACCCTGCACCTCGCAGGCTCGCAACATTTCATTTATTCCTCGTTCTGGTTTTCTTTCATCAGCACTGTGGGTTGAGTGTAAAAGTGAACATAGGTAGACTGGTTATGACAGAACTCCAATAAAACCCTTCATGTTCGCATAAATTTAAATATCAAAGGGAACTAAGTGCCCCTTGCAGTTAGTGTCTCCTGAAAACAAATTTTCAAAAGAGAAAGATGAAGTCAGAAGATGTTGTCTACCAATTTAACATTTGGTAGGAGGAAAAATAGACACCTCTGTACTCCTATATCTTGAAAGAGGCATTGGGGAGGGGTTAGATTTTGGTACTGTTCTCTTACTAAAAAAGATGGCAGATGTAAGCCTTCATTGGATCATATCCCTTTGATACTTCTGTTTGGAAGAGGAAGTTGTGTGCTAATCGCAAAATATTCCACCTCTGTGTATAAAGATATTGTTGCAATTCCCTTTTGAAATACAACTTAAACAGGATTTCAGTTGAAAGGTGGAGAGCACTATATTGGTGTAGCATTTTCAGTTCAGTATGTGCCAGCTCCACTACAACATAGGTTTTGCAACACTTGCCACGTAAGCAGCAAACTCTAGAAGTGCATAGGACATTTTGTGCGAGAAAATTTTTATAATCACACATTTCCTTTTATCACTCGTGAAGTTTTGAAACAAAAATGGAGAAACCTTTTAGAATTTTTGACACACATAGGTATCACCAACACTGCAGTCATGCTTTGGCACTAACAAGCATCTGTACAGTATACAACAACCATTTCAAGTAAATTAGGCTGCAATGGTTGGCTGGTTTGACTGAATAAATTGTATTAAGGTATTAGTGTAAAAGGAATTAAGTAGTTTAGACCTAAAGAAAAAGAGAGAAAAATACTCTGACAAAAGTTGTTTAATTTTACATACCAGTAGGTCTTACACAATGAAGGTTTGTGGCTCTACAAAATGGAATGTTTGTGTTCAATGTGCATAGTACAGTGGGTAGCAGGCAGTTGTTCAAGTACTGTGAAACCTTTTAACTAGCCATGTAGACAGATCTGAATGAGCAAGTTTAATTAGATTTTGTGTTACGCGTTTAGCCCGTGTTGTTCTCACCTCGTCTTTAAACTGCCTGCGCTGCTTCTGAGCTGCTGTGAATTTTGATTCACTGTCTCCAACGAAGCGGAGAGCTTGTCATGTTATCGTCCGTAAAGCACTGTGATGGCGAGAGAGCAGATTGCCAGGCCTTTGAACTCAACATGAATAGCAATGTCCCTTTGTCCAAATTAGCAGGAAAAACATTCTAGAAATGTAAAATACATATACACACTCAACCTTCCAAAGTTTACTGATATATTAGTCCTGCATGGGTTGGCTCCATTACCCTTTGTTAATGTTGAAGATGTTGTTTACCTTTTGGAGACTGTGCTCTCATCGTTTGCCATCGATGGATAGGATGAGCGTTCATTGTCTACCGAAAAGATAGCGTTCTAGTCGATCCAGTCTCTTAAGAGTTAACCATTGATTTACTCGAAACCGTCGTTGACAATGAGAGTGGTGAGTGCTTCACGGAGGAGAGAGATCCCAGCAGCAATCGGAGTTATTTTGTCGGAGTAATTGCAGCTAGGATGGTCAGTCCCGCCACCGTTCTGACTGACCTCTGATGTGTATGTGGGACTATGCAGATATAACGATGTGAATAATCAATACTGCATCTTTAAACTTTGGAGGATCTCTGCATACCACTTGGCTAGTGCAGTTGATGCATGTTTGAAAGTTGGGAATTCATCACCTCGGATTCGGTAAAATGAAGTCAACACGTACCAATTTCGTTTGATATATAGGTCAACTTGTTTTGAATGGACTCCTCATTGAATTACTCTTCGCATGCTGTAAGAGTGATCGTTGGGGGACTTGTGCAGTACTGTATTTTTACTGTACATGTTGATGACATTGAAGCAACTTGTCCACAAACTTTCACGTCACCAGTGCAAGTAGCTATCTTAGTTTTCTAGGTCGTCATGAGATGAACGCAGTTGTATTGGGCCGTTCGACATGCAAATTGTTCACTCCCAGATTTCCATTGTGATGTTTCAGAAATTCAGATGTTGCCCTCAAAATTTTAATTTTGGTCAAAGAGTAACTGACTCGGTTGTCAGAAGGACAGCGTGTAACAAAATTTTTGCTTTACTCTAGAAATTTGAGGCTTCTTGTCATGCTTGAGGCTATCGCTGACCTGCCTCAGTACATGAAGAATTAATCTACTGTGTGTTCAGGTATTGATAAAAGTCAGCTTTAAAATAAAAAGAATTACAAATAGGATTTATATTTGATATCAATTTGGCAGTATCAAATTTTTCAAGTTAATCAGAACTAGTGTTGGTGTCAGTTGTGGTATATATGCAAAACTTAAAGAGATTAAAACCTGGCGTGTCCTGACGTTATGGGTGGCAATGTCTGTTATGCCTGAAAGCTTCTACAGTTTGTCGCCCATCACAGACTTGACTTTGTAGGTCCATCCGAACTCCACCTGACCTCCGCGTATGGTTGAATTGTGGTGTATCTGTTTTGGTAATATGGTTTGCCCTGTTTTCTTTCGTTCTCCACTTTAATAGCTGAATCACAACTATTACACCTGCCTTCCTCTACTTTAAACTTTTGGGTAGGTTGAGGGTGTGGGGTGGTGTGGATGGTGCTTTTCTAGAATGCACTTGGTGGATACTAGAGGCAGTGTCAAGGTCAACTACCAGTATTTCCTAGTTTCAGTTGGAGAGTTTGAGAAAGTTTCAGTAATCGAATTGGGAGGTAAAAATGTATCATTCCTAAATATCCAAAAGGAAGCAAGATTCGGGATAATTGTGTTAGTTTCATCCATTTTTTGTAGGTCAAACCTTGTGAATGTATCATGAAAGCCCAAAGAGGACAGCTGTAGATTTACACCTTGCAGCTTGTAACTTTATCCGTGTACTGTAGTAAGCATTTGCAGCAATTCTAAAGATGAAATGGATTTACCTCTGTCATACCTCTTGCTTTTAATGTTAACCCTGCATTTCTGCCAGAGATTCAAATCAACAGTGTACATGTATCTCAGTCTACACTTTGATGTAAAGTAATCCAACAGAAAGGTGAAGTTCAAAACTTTCCATAATCTTGTCAGACATATCTCCTGTGTACGGATGAAAGCTGTGTTTCAGAAAGCTGTGTTTCAGTTGACAAGTTTCTGTACGCAGTAGTCGACGTAATGGTACATAATAATACTACAGCAACTAGTATGCATTGTCTTCATACGTGGCCAGCCTTATTAAACCATTGTTCTATTCAGAAAGTCCTTAACCGCTGGCTGACGGTTTGAGATATTAATGCCACATATATGCACAGAAGTTTGAAATGCACTTCTGCTAATGTGGCATTGTTTTGCATTTTGTTACAGACATTAAGTTTTAATATGTGTGGGTGATGCTTGTGTAGTGTGCAGTCATATGCTCTGTTTGACTCTGATATGTGTTGAACGTATCGGGTTGTGATAAATCGTGTTGTTTAATACCTGTTTGATGTGCTTGTGGGGGTTTTTATTGAGTGCAAGTACATCAGCCTACTGAATCATTGAAAAGCAAATATGCATACAGGTAGCCCACACCTTCATTTGGCAAAGGAACATGCTGCAACTGCCATTTTGCAGACGGAATCTAGAGCTCTTGTTTCAAACCAGGGCTACTGGTTCCCTTTTATACCAGTGAACGCCACAGGGAGTACCTTGGAAGCCTCATAGACAAAAAAAAATACTGCAATCAGCTGGGGGATGAGAAAAACTGTTTTAGGGAATCTATGGGAAAATGGTTCTACTTGTGAAAGTACTTAGTATTGTCTGCCTACCCTCATTGTAAAATATGTAGGCCTGTATTTGTTTTCAGTTATTTGGTTGGTTAAAGGGTACCAGGGGATAACATAGCAAATTAGGGACACTCA
>VJOZ01030731.1:0-13980 GCA_009801055.1 Stichopus horrens
AAAAAAAAAAAAAGGCTCATACTCAGATCATCGACACCACAATGCACAAATGCATTCTTTTTTTAGTATCTTTGATTGCTTCCTCCTCCATGTTTCTAAAATAGTCTGGCATCTGCAGGTAAGGTAATTGTGATTTAAAAACAAGAAATTGTGGGCTTTGTTTTGCATGAATGTGCAAATCAGCAGTGACTAATTAATGTGAGTTGCGTTTAATGCTGATGTGTGGCAAGAGTCTTAAACTTTGGACCAAAAAAAAAACTTGTCATTTCAGCAGAATTATGCAGTCTCAGTCGATTGCCCAAATGCAAAGTCGCTCAAGATTGTAAGCACTTTTCTTCTCAAGCACTGTATTTAAGTTGGCCCACTCCATAGAAACTGGTCATTGTTTAGTATCTTATACTTGACTTGGATCTCGTATCTGCACTTTTAAAACAAGCCCCAGTAACATATATATTGCTGTCAAACAGGAGTAGAAGATGATACACAAATTTTTCATTTCCTCTTTTGACTTCCTAATCACATGAAGTCTAACTTAGGGATGGCCAACATTTTTGAATCAAGTGACTACTTTGCCAACTTTGACCTTTGCCACTGGCAGCGCAAATTGCAAGCCCACCCTATATTCTTGCTCGTTAGACTATATGTACTCTCTCCCCCCCCCCAAAAAAAAANNTCTCCCCCCCCAAAAAAAAAATATGCATGTATGTGTTATAGCATGGAAATTCAAAAGGTGATTTGAGGGCCACAAGGTGCCTCTCTGCAGGCCACTTGTGGCCTGTCGACCGCAGGTCAGCTACCCCAGATCTAACGTCTTGAAACACCTACAGTAGTGATATATATGCACGATATAACAAGTGAGCATGAAAATGCCAAAACATATTTGCTTTTGTTAGGGTAAGTTCAGTTAAGCTTTATCTGACATTTACCGAGTTTTTGTCAACCATCCCTCTTGCCTTGGCAGATATAAACAAATGTCCTAGATAAAAACCAGCGTTGAATCCAATGCCTGAGAAATGCATACTGTAAGCATTGCTTGCTAGGAGATGTCGGGGACAGAAGGAGCTGCTACCAGCAAAAACCAGGCCCTGGATCTACGATCTTTGAGAGGTAGTTCATCCGAAGGCTCCATTCCTGGCCAAGAAGCTGAAGCAGACGCATCTCCACAGAGCTTTGCCGCCCTCAAGCAAGCGTATGATTTTATGCTCCCACAGTACAAAGCACTCCAAACAGACAAACGAACACTGCAGAAGGAAAACGAAGAACTGAGAAAGAGACTCTCAGAGAAGGAGGTTGGTATAGATGCTGTGCCTTTGTGAGTGAAGTCACTGGCTTATTATGTGTTTGCCTTGGTATTGAATGGACAGGTGAGGGAAGGGGGAAATTGGCATTGCGTCCTTTGGAATTTATCTTTTGAGGCAAAATATGCAGTGCGTGAATTTTTGACCAAAGAGACGAACACTTTGGTAGACGTCATCTACATTACACCAATCAGAGGGAAGAACAATTTTTTTTTCCTGTACCATTTCACTCTGAATGGCAGTGTACCATGTCTGAAAAACACTTAATCAAAATCTGTTGCTGGGAGAAGTGTTCATTTCTTGGGGAGAGAACCTAAAGTTGTCACCCTTTCCTTCTGTAATTGTGTACAAGACATTACCCTCTAGTGCAAAAAGTACCCTCCACATTTACAAATTTCATAGGAAGGAGCCTCCCAGCCTCCCAGCTTCCCAACTTTTTCCACTCCTAATCAAAATCCACCACAAAATCACACCATGAAAGTTAGAATTGATTTTAGCTGTATGTCAGAGCTGAGTCTGATGGCCAAACTTCGGAATCCGTACCTGTTTGCATTGTCCCGTTTGGCAACAGGTACCCGAAACAGGACGAACTGCAAATGTAGGCCTAGCCATGAACGAAAACATGAACACAATGCATGCTGTAGTATACTGTAACCTGTGTAGGCCAACACACAAAGTGCTATCACAACCCTCATCAAAACCATCTTTCTACAAATTCAAACCTTACATCATCTGCATATGAAAAGCTTTTAGGATCTATTAGGAATAAATTATCATTTTCAACATTTTTTTACATGACATCAACTCTATAACTTACAAATGGCTGTTTGCTCTCAGATCTGATTGCATCTGCAATGGCTGAGTTTAAGCTTCTTGCTGTACATCTCACCAAGTTAGGATGTGATTATTGGAAATTTATGGAGGGCTTCACACCATCTCTTCTGTCTGTTTTCAAGAGACACTTTTGTATATTTTAACTTCAAAAATCAACGTAACATACAGTAGTTTGGCTTATGTGACATTTGTGACATTTCATGGAAAGTTTAAGTTTCAAGGCAATGTCAGTGACTTTACTCGTGATCATACTTTTGCCATAAATGGTTTTCATCCTACAGTAAGGTAGGCTGCATAGTTCACAGTGAAGATGCTATAGTACCATGCGTTCTTGGCATTGTAGAATCTATGGTTTATAGCGAGTGACATGGGAATTTTTTGAGGGAATTTTTTGAGAAATCTAGGCTTTTTGATTGCAGCTCGTTTTTTCTTCACAAAGTCAGTGGGTCCTCTGTTTCTTCTACCAATCTCAGTCAAACACTACAATAATGCTACAGCTAGACTGAGCTTGTATCTGTTCCGTATAGATTGTCACATATGTTTGCTATTTAGAGATCAGAGTGAAAACAAATCATTGTGGCTGCTGGAAATTCAGCAATTGTTTTTACACAGTGGGACCCATTTTGTTTATTTGAGTTTTGGACACCTGTGTGTTTGGTCGGGTACCCACTGAAGTCAGCCCTCCAGTGTGCCAAATGAAACCTTATAAACTGTAAAAACTAATAGATAACATTTGTCAAGTTTGAACATTTCATAGGGTGGTAAACTGGAGAAATTTTTCCACACAGTTATGGAGATGGTGTCTAGCAGTTTTATTTAAGTAGGCATTTCATGAGGGTCTAGACCAATCTTCCTCAACTTAATTTGCGGAAGTGCCACATGGCAGGCTAAATGTTTTTGATGCAATGCACCTCTGATAGCCATTCTGAGAGAGGGGTATATGGGGAAGAGGGTGCCCCATCACAAAAAAAAAATTGTGTTTAAAAGGGACTCAGATGCAAAATGGTGCAAGCTTGTTTAATTAGTCTGTCGGAAGTAATTTCTGGACCTGTTTTCGGTACAAAATAATTATATTTCGGCATGGTTAGAAATTGTTCAGCTTTTCAATATGGTCTGGTTCAGACAGTCATACATAAGGATGGGATGCAAGGGATCCTTTTTTTGTAATGTATATATAAAATAATGATGATGGTACTGCCTGGCTATTGCACCAGGTTTTGACGTAACATTTGATCCTCTGAACTTTTGTCTTCCAGGTTAATGACCTCACTCAGATATCCTCCTTAGGGAACAATCAGTCAAAAGTAAAAGTTTGGTCCAACAGGGTTTTTTTTTTTTTCACTTGAAACCGGGAATCCTTTTAAAAAAGGAAGCAAAGTTGCATTATGTTTCCTGTTGTATTGCCTCATGTTGATGTTTCATGCGTGATAGGTGGTAGAGTGGTGCTACAGTAGGTGGACAGGTGGGGAGATGAGGGAAGGATGAAGGTCATACTGTGTTTGAGTTATTGCTCCTAACACCTTATGCTTTTCGTCAAATGTTCTTTTATCTCTGTGCTTCATTGTAAGTTCAAAGATGTCCAACAAACATGCATGCATGACATTTTTATCTGTTGTCAGCAAAGTTCTGAAGAAACTGACATCCGGTTGACAGAGAGTATCTGAGTGACACATATGCCTCCATCCAACTAGTCCACTGATTGCAGGTTGAGACCCTGTTCTCTCTTAATAATTATCCCTCAAGTGGCCAATGTACAATATCAATAAACAAGCTGCCATTTCGTAGTGTTACATAATTTTTTGTAGCACCACTAGGACCAAAAAGCTGTTGGACAAGGCTCAGCACTCATTTCCATACTGCAGTTCCTTTTCCCCCCTTTCGGGACACAAAGTGAGGAAGTACTCTTAAGGTGTCTGCTCAGAAACAAAATCCCCCATGGCTTAACAAGTTGGAAAAAAAATGTCAGCTGTGTCATACATGACATCATCCTCAAGTGTGAAAGATTATTACACAAATGACACTGTATTGGCTTTTGACAAGTAGGGAGAAAATTGGTGTCTATGTTATCAGTGACATCACTGTCAGTCATCAGACCATTGAAGTATCTTTAAAGCAAAAGATACCCCAATTTCATAGTAATGATTTTTGAAAAGTCATGTCATGTATGATGTCATGGGCAACATTCTCAAGTCCTTGTAGAAAGAAAAATCCCCTCCACTGTGTCACTGGATCAGTGATTTTAGACAAGAAAGAACATACAGTACATGCATACAGTAAGAAGATATTGCAAAAACAACATGAAAGTTTCAACCATTTTTTCCCCTCGACTGTTGTCTGGTATCAGGTGTACCCTTATAGCAGGTCACTTCCTGTATAGGTTGTAGAGAAATGGGGGATTCAGTTTTGTTTTACCACTAAACTGAAACCTGAGAAAGAACAAAAATTCGGTCATTCAACATTTTTCAGTAATCAATACCATGCACTGATAGCTGGCTGAGCTCAAATATCACATACTGTCAGTAGTCAGTTAACAGAATTGCTAGACTGGTAGCAATTGTAGTTCAAAATAATCGCACTACTGGGATGGTGGTGGCTTTCATTGAATTCACTTGAAAATCATTCCATTCAGATGGTTTTCTTTTTGGTAGGGCTACTGCTAGGACTGCCTTTACAGAAACAATTACTGCTTAAATATTTTACTTCACAGCTAGTAGAGTCCTAAATTCTCTTTGGAGTATTTGTAGATGACTGTCCATACTACTGGATTGGTGGTCATAAACTTAACTGTATTTGTAGTTGAAAATTACATGACTGGGGTAGTCTTCTCAGCTCCAATGAAAAATGTGATGAAGCTGAACTCCCCCCCACCCTCAGTATTTGCCAACTGCGCCAAATTAATGAATGAAAGATAATGCATAATTTATTGTGATTATCATATATCATCTCAATCAATCTGACATGCATCACCCATATGTATTACAGTTTGCCATCAAATTGTTTTCTCATTAATTGAGATCTTGCAGACTTGGCATCCTTTTTTCAAGGCTGTGTATTTGCACCGGAGAACACCCAAGAAATGATGTTTCCGATCATTGGGGAGGGGGGAACTGTACATTCCATTCCAACCGATGGTCGCCTTCTGCTTATGTAGTCCTGCCTGCATTCAACCCTCCTTTCCCTTGTTTTTTTGTTCTGTTGTGCCAGTCTTTTTGTGGCATTTTAAATCCATACTATTCAAGATGATTTTAGTCGGTAATTACTGCAGCAGCTGAGAAATCATATTGATGGGACTCTCTTAACTTTTAATGGTTGTGGCCTCAAAATCATTACGGGAGCTAGTTAGGTACACCTCCAAGAATGATTCAGCAATCTCCAAATTGGTTTTGTGTGAAACCCCCCCAACTGTCCCAACTGCTCTCTGCAACTCTAGAACTCTTTCTTTAATATCATAACCATTGATATACTTTCTCAAAGTGAAGTAAAGTTTTCATTGGTTTCTGAAATCAGATCCATATCATTTCTGATTTTACTTGTCGTTTGACCTTTGGTGTACCTGTGCACTGGATTAAATGTAATACCTGTACCTATGTTTGAGATTAGTGTTTCAACAGTACCTTACCTCGTAGTAGGTGTGCAGGGGCCTAGTTAGTGTCACGCTTGCACTTACTTTCTCATCGGATTTCTTTGCCATATTATCTTCATTTTAAGTTACCATTTGTGAGATACAGTATCAGATAACTACAGATATTCGTCTGACATTGAAGTGCTTTGGTTCACTTGCTAAAGCCTGTAATAATTTTGGAATTGGGTATTGAATATCAAGGCAGGTAACTGGGTTATCCTTGTTACCTTTGAAAACACTAGAATAACAAAATGCTTCATGACAATTGCTCACTGCTTGACAATGTTTGTAAAGGTGCTCTTCAGCACAGAGATAGGACAGTCTTAGTACCAGAACTTCTTCCAATGTGGTTTCTTTTTACCTTACTCTTTGTTCAGATAATAAAAATTAAAACTGCAGAATTGTTTCCATGACTTTAGTCGGAATCAGACAGAAATTTCAATTCTAAATCCCCAAGAACTAAGTCGAAGAGGTGACTCCAACGATTGCTCGTATGATGTGATCTGTTAAATTGACACAATGAACGAAAGCAAACAATTCAACAAAAGAGACAGTCATGCCCAGTCACCGACTCAACTTTTCCAATAAATTAATCTTTTGTCTTGACAAAACAACTTGAACAAAAGCCTTGAAACAAGGCAGAATTTATGGAATGGTTCCTTGATGAATCGTAGACTCATAGACACAGTCTGTGAACTTTAAAGATTTCTGTTGGAAAGGTCGTGTGGTGGTAAATTATATTGTAACTCTTTTGAACCAAGTTCTCTTTCAGTGCCAATGAAGCAAACACAGTTTAATAATTAATTATTGATCTCTCTGAATTAACTAACCAAATTTATGTAAAGTGCTGATTTGCAAGAGATTTGATTTAGTACATGTTCAATCTTCTTTTTAACATATCGTTTCGTGAAGTATGGCAAAATATCCAGTTGCATTTCTGTTGTGTTTTAAGTTATTAAGCGATACCCACAGTCAGTATGTAATTCCATTGATGTGCTGTGACCGAGATCTGATGATCCACTGGCCCAATTAATCAGAAACTGTATGTTTTGAATCTCATAATAAAGCATAGCATGTAAGTGTTATATATGCAGAGGAAAACTCATATCACAAAAGTATGATCTGTTTCAAAGTTATGGATTTTGTACCAACTTTTCTCTCAGAGTGTCAATTCAGCATAAAGGGACATTATAAGTAAATCATAGCACACAACCTGGATGAATCTCATCTGCATTCGGTAATCATCTTGACTGCCTCAGAAAAGAAACATTATGTCAGTTTTAAGAGTTGTGACCATCATTTTTACATCATTTACCCTAAACCCAACCTAACATTTCACTGGTTCAGATGTGAAGGTTAACTGTACATGTATGCTCGTCAGTTTCTCTGAACAGCAAAGACTTTTTGCAGCAGTATGCTGGTGTTTACATAAAATTTTGTAAGCTTGTGGCAACTCTAAAACTTTTTCTTGACTTTCTGCCCTTTTTGTTTCAAACAGCAACAAAGGCAAACTTGGAACGTAGGAGGCTGCCATTCAGAGGTGGAGCCCACAGAGATAGACCCACAATTAAAATTTAGTTTTGTGTTTTCTAATTACCCAGAGAATAGTTTGCCAATATTTGTATGGTATATAATTATTTAGTCTCTAGTTTTGCTCATGATTTGGGCAGTATGTATGTTTTTGGTTTATGTAGAAAGAAAATTCAAGTTATGTGTATCGGCTTCAGACATCCTGCTTGCTCACAGCACCTGAGGGAGAGACCACAAGTTTCATACCTGCTGAGTAGATCTAGTATGCTGGCTCTGCTCTGCTCTTGTTGTTTAAACAGATGAGCATCAACTGGTCGTCATCAACTGGTGTCAGACATGAGGGGTCAAATTGTGGGAGCAATATTTAGGCCATTTGTCACAGAAGGGAGACTTGCATTTTCTACGTCTATGCTCGTACTGAGTACAGTGTACCCATTGTCTTTGATGTAAATCAATTTATATTGGAACCAGCCGATGGTAATGGTGATGAATTTCTAGCAGCACAATGTAAGTGTGTCTGTGGTAACCCTGAAAATACATCACTTAGTCATGACATGATTTTTGGTAGGGCAACTAATTTTTTGAGAAGGACAACCTCGTATTACATATAAGGTTGTCCCCTTATAGCCTACCAGACAAAAAATGCTAAAACTTCAGCACCAGTGTGTCAGAAGTCATCCGATGACACAGGTTGACATGCCAGTTTACAAGCGGTCTGTCCTTGCATGTGAGGAGTTTGGAACAGTCGGTGAATGTTAGTAGAATGCACATTACGGTAATTAGGAATCAGAAATCAGATGACTCACATTAAAATCTAAAAATCTTCCATTCTTGCTGTGTCCATGAAAGGCTCTGCAGTCTTCAGTGATAGAGAAAAGGTTCCCATTTAAAGTTTTTGAATTTGCCATTTAAATTTTAAATTGACAAAGTTAATGGCATTGCACTATCAGTGACCATTTAAGCCCCCTCTTCGAAACTTTGATGTTACTTTGACTTATCAGTTTATTATTCACTATATATTATTGAGGATATAATTTGTGGCATATGAGCAAGAAAGGGGGAGGTAATTATTCAGTGGAAAACATCTCCAAGGCATTGACTCCTGTAGATCTATTGGCTGAGGGATATTTGGGTGATGCAAAGGTATGACCTGCATGCACCCTGACAATATGTATTTAAATACAACAAGAAGAATGCAGAAGATGCCTATAGACAAGTACTGTCACTAAAGACAGAAGGAAGTGATAAATTATTATCCAGTGACTCTCTGGCAAAATTTCAAAAGTTATCCAGATACTTTCTGCATTTGATCTCACAAGAAAAGCAAAAACAGAGAGGAAATCCTGATTGGGGGGAAAAACTGCATGGGTAGAAACAGGTGCAGGTGGGGGGTAACCCGTCAGTAGCAGGAAGTGGTTGAAAGGTGGAAAGCAATAACTATACCTTTTCATGATAGAGCCCAATTCATCAGGCAATATCAGACACCATTGTCGCTGAACCTTGTGACCTTGGCATGAGAAAGGTTTTAAGTTTGAAGCTATTACAATGACTGAAAGAAAAGAATAGCTACCCAGCTGCCTGCCCATTGCCCATTTAGTTTGGTTTGAATCTAAAAAAGACAGCTAATATCCTGAGTGTGAACTGCAGTACAGCCTTCCTCTGCCATCAGACTCAGGATAAACAGTCGGTGTTTGTAACATGCGGACATCGATTTGTGATACGGTGTATAATTTCAGTGATTCGTTGAGTTTCAAAGTTTGTTGGGAGCTTCACTTTAGGTGCCGGTCTTTTGTATATCGTAAGAAATTGCTTACTTGGGAATTACATGTTTGACTTCCTCATCTCTCGACTTAAGTCACAACACTGTTTTAACTTTGCATTCCTACAGTACCTGTGGGGAATTTTTGCTGTTTCCTATGGTTACCACTGCACAGTTCCCACGCATTTCCATCTGATGACAGCGTCTGTGAATTTCCCCTTGAGAATAAGTAACAAAACTTGAATGTTGAAGAATTGTAAAGAGGTGAAAAATGCTTAAACAATGTTTCACTAGAACATGTGCGTATGATTGTTACACTTGCAACAAATGCAATGATGAAAAATGACCACAGGAACAGAATGTAGATAACCTGGTTGTTCATAGTTTATTCATTGCACTCAAAGCAATCCACGTACTGCAAATGCTGTAGTCAAAGCTTGTAGGTGTTGTTATGCTGGTGCCAGAGGAAAACCTGTTTTGGACTTGCAAATTATCAATTTCATTTATAATATTGATAGCATTACATTAACTTTCATCTCCAACCTTTTCTCACAGGAACAATCCACTGAGATGTCAGAGGGAGGATACCCAAGTGATCTAAAATCGAGAGGACAGTCTGGAAAGAGGACGAGTGCTGTAATCACGGAGGATGAGCAAAGCGATCAGGCTTCCCAAGAAAATGGTGATATCAGGGTCAGTCCTTGTTCTGCTATGGACTCAGCAATCAATCTCAACGACAGCTTCATAGTCGAGAAAAGCGTTAGAGAAGAGAGAGAGAAATGGCTCCATCTGACCTGGACACTTCTGCTCTATTTTCCTGAGGATATGATTTCCTCCATCCATTCTATGTCAGAACACTGTTCGGAGAGCCTGCTCGAGCATGCGTCTTCAAAGAGCTCGCCGGAACGGGATGTGATCTTATCCAAAATTAGTAAAATAAAGGCGGATAAAAACAATTCCTCTAGTGATATTCAAACGAGGACATCTTCCCTGGTCACACCAATGACCTTAGGATATTCACCATCAGGTGTAACTTACATGGGGGATGTGCCCAGGGGGTCTACCACCGGAAAATACGGCAGCATGGGGGCAAGCGATGACGATCCCAGTGACGAAGACATTTACACCTCAGGGTTGCCTGGGAAGATGCGAGGCAAGACACTGATGCCAAAGGATGACGAGGAAGAGGAAGAATTGGTGCGTGTGGAAAACGCTATGGAGGTCTTGTCAAGGTGCGCTGACTTCCTCCATCAATCACTGGAGGTCAATATGGGACTGATGAGTAAACTCGGAGAGATGAAGCAACAACCCACGGGTGAGAAATTAATCCCTCTGCCAAAGGCAAAAAGAAATCTGTCCAGTTGTGTGACCTGTGTACATACGTGTGTTCTCACATCAGTGACGGTGCTTGTGAACGTGAGATTCGAAGAGTCGATCATTGGTAGATCTTTTATGATATGCAAGCCCTCTTATCTTTCAGGAATGGTTGCAGGTTATTGCAATTCATGAGAGTTCGTTAAAGATGCTCTGTTAGTGGTCCTCACTGAGTAGATGGATCCCCATCGTGTTTTGCAAATGTCAGTCATTGAAAGTCAACTTGAATGGTCAAAGACAGAAAACATTTTGATTAGTTAACTTTGTAGCAAGATTATTCATTTCCTGAGATAAAATTATTATACTCAGTCCAGTTTTAGAGATGAGAATGCAAAAGAAAAATTCAAAGAACTGTAAATGTGATGTGTCAAGCCAGGATGATCATTAACCTTTTTAATTGAGTGGATTGGTACTGCTTATGAGATGCATGGGAGATGCATCGTCATCTGAGGTCAAAAGAGGCCAGAGTCCTAAAAGTTTGTGAATGTCGTATTTCAAAATGTGAAAATACTTGAGTTTCACAGTTGACATGTAGATAACCTGTGGTGACTAGATTAATGTTTTTGGCAGGTTCTGTGGGATCAGCAGATGTCAATATTTCTAAATCTTCTAAACATGACAATTTTGAGAACTGAGATGTTTCCAGTGTTGTCAGATGTGACCATTTCATATAACTGCTTTAGCATTTTGGGTGGCTAGGATGTCTTTGTGAATCAAGGGAATACGTTCACAAGATCTGTTTGTTCATAGTATTGTATGCTTCATAAAAGGGGTCCTCTCCAACTGAACGTTACTACAGAACCCCTTTTTCTGATTATCTTGGTTTACGCATATGGGAAATGGTTAGTCACCTTGTTGTCCATTGCCTCAAATGTTCTTATCTCAGTCTGGTATGGTATGATAGCTATGCAATGGATCTTTAACAGAATGGAGAACAGTTTCATAACCTAAGAGCTTCTTCTAATTCTGATTTTTGTTCTTTTTATGTCCTTGCAGCTAAGGGAAGCGTATCACAAGGAGGGATTGATAAAGTCAGCAGCCACCATCCTCCTGTTTATGTCCCCGGTAAAAGTGCATCTCCAATTAAACCTAACCGAACAAACCCCCCTGAGACCGCGGATGGGAGGAAGTGGCATCAAGGGCCAAGCTATAGGCAAATTGAGAACCTTCGACAGCAGCCTAGTGCATTCAGTGATCCCGGTAGGGCAGCAGCGTCAGGATTGTCACATCTAAACTTGAATAGCGATTACAATTCTGATCCTGGTGTCAGCAAACGTTGGAGTTCGTTGGCCAAGTCAAGTAGAAGGCCGCTCAGTGAGGATTTCTCTGCACCATTGCACGAACTCTCCGTGAAATACCCCCCAATGCCATATGGAGGAGGAAGCTATAAATCTTCAGGTTACAATGACAGACCACCTCCACCCGTTCCCTCAGGGAGTGCCGGAAGCATAAATCCCATAACTATCGATCACAATATCCAGTTTGACGATGGACCCATGTACCAGCCGTGTGGACCGCCTGAGATGGATATGAAGCAGATCGGTAGCCAGGATGATGAGGATGAAGTGAGAAGTTGGAATGCTGCCCGCAATCCAGACCTTTACGATGAGCCACTACATCCACCTAGTCCAAGACATTTCTCCAGGTCTGATCCCGTCAAACACTACTCCCCGAATTTTGGGAGCAGCAAATCTGAGAGGTATCTGCCACGATCCTCGGACAGGATCTACGACATGACCCACCAACCCTTCGGTGGTGGTGGTCCTGTCACGCGAACCAGCAACGTGACCAGGGCTCCTCTTCCCAAGGCTGAACGAGAAAACTTTAGGCTATCAGACGAAACGATAAAAGAGTCTCCCGAGTGTCCTGTATGTAACAAAGTCTTTGACCCTGCCACCCCAGAGGTAGCTATTACAAGCCATGTGAACTTGCACTTTGAGAATGATGCTAGGAATTTTGAAGTCATTGAGTCCTGATGTTTCACCAAATCTGAAAATAATGTGATGCTATGGTAATTCTGTGATTGCAGCAAATGACCCTTTCTTTTTTGATAACTTTTTTTTTATTGCCATCGGTTGTCAAAACATTTTCCACTCAGATAGTCCACCGAAAAGAAACTGACGACGTGTAAGTCCCAGATCTCAGTCGCTGTGCTCAGATGCTTAGCGTGGTGGGTAGGAGGTATTTCATGAGTGGATTTCAGACTAATAAATTCTGAATGAAGCGCTATTGCTCAATTGCACGGAAGAGATGCTGAATGGGGGAAAATATACATGATTTCAGGATAGAGACTTACAGCAATTTCAGTGTTACGTAGTAGGTATTGTTTGAAAAAGTTTATGTGTGGAAAACCAGGTCTGAGGCAGTTTTGTTTTGGGTTTTTGTGTGTTCATATTACTCCTCTGTGCGAGAACTAAAATGGTGTCTTGCCATTGTAAATCCATCCTTTGAACAGCTCATACTACTCATGGAATTTCATTTGTGAATGCGTATGATCAGGAAATTTTACTAGGTCAGGCCGTAGTTCCTCTGTGCAAGTGTTGCATGTAATAGTTCAGAAGTTTTTACATTAACATTTGGAAAGCCCCTCCGCTCCCTCACAGGACTCGTTACATTTCACATTTCAATATTTTCTAGAAAATATTTTCTAGAAAATTTTTGTAAATGATAAACCAGTTTTCTACTGGTTCCAGAACATTCTTGCAGCTAATCTAGATGTTAATAATCAGCAGACAAATGTCATACAAGGAAATATTTAGCGAAAGGGAATCCAGTATCTAACTTATTGAATTTGCCATCAAGAGGTCTGGGTACGACGCCACCATTTTGGTCGCAGCAACATGACAGCAGTTGATAATGTTTCAAAGAGAAAGCTTTTTTTTTGTGGAGGCCAGTCCAGCGTTCTCAGGAGATCTGTAAAGTCTAACCAACTTTCCATGCAAGGAACCCTGTGTGAGAATGTAATCGCTGTCACAGTGCTTCCCAGAATAAAAAGACTTTTCTAAATTACAACTTACTGACCTTTGTTTAGATGTCAGCGGCATACTGTGGTCAATATTCCGGGGAGCAGGAAGAACTTTTGCCCGAATCAAGAATTTTAAACCAAGTTGCTCGAATTTTGAGGCTCAGCTTTAATTCTGACGCCAGTGGTGTTACAAGGGATGTTTTTTTTTTTTGGGGGGGGTGATTGAATTTTAAATAGAAGTGGGCTATGAAAGAAAACAGTTTTTCATAAACACAATACAAACATTTTGCTGTGTATATACGACTAGAATGAATTAAATCTTAATATTAGATTGATGAAATGATTTTAGAAATCACAAAAAATAAAGAGAATGTTAGAGAGTTAACCGTTCTCACTTCTTGCTCACTTCTTGCTCACTTCTTCCATTGAGAAATACCATACGTAACACAACTCGAGCATCGATTTAAAGAGATCACACAAATAAGTAAAATGGCAAGCTATTATCAGATGTATATTCATGAATGTTTTATTCTCCCATTTATCCATGCATTCAAAATGACCACCTATCGTCCATTGTTGCCCCAATGTACAATTTTAA
>VJOZ01030773.1:0-11171 GCA_009801055.1 Stichopus horrens
AAATCAAAACTGGCACTGAAATTTATACAGGGGGCTCTATTTTGCGCGACAAAGAAATTGATGACGTCACTTTCAGCACGAATTTGAAACTCTACCTATAACAATACTGACTATGAGTAAACTCATAGCCAGTAATAACATTTTTTCCACCTCCATGCACAAATTAATTGAGCTTATTCGCAAAAGGAATTTGAGTGCAATGAACAGTTTTATTGCAAAAAAGAGAGGCTGCACTTTTCAAGGCCAAACTCTACAAAAAAGCTGTGAAATATTTATGCAGAAAAAAAAATAGAGAAAAAAAAAGATTCTCCCAGTAAATAATAAAATAAAAAAAGGGCTTCGTTACAGAGATTGCATTGCTATGTTGCTTGACGGGACAGTTTCAGAATTAAACAAAGTAGTGGTGAAGATGGTTAGAATTCATCATCTCCTCAAGTTCACATTAGAAGTCCCCAACGCTGAGTTTCAAAGGCCCTGAGTTTCACTCTACCAAGTATGATGGATATCACGACTGCATATGAAAAGAAAAGTCAAGCTGTTGAAAATGCTGATACAAATCATTGAATGAGAATAAGCCACTCATCCTTTTAATTTTTTGTTTTGTTTTTTAAGTCCTTGACAAACATCGCTTTTGATAAACACTTTGGGACAGAACATTTTGGCTTTTCAAAAGGTCCAGATGGCAGAGAACGGCACTTAAAGCGTGTACTTGCACTGAATGTACCCAGCCTTAAAATATGGATATCATGTCTGCAATTAATCAATTCAAGTGAAAAGCAAAATCTACCTATTAAAAAGGAAACAGGGTTATAAAAATCAGTGCATTTGAGGTGATGCAAGAATGATAATGAGATACACATCATCTTTCATTTTTGTTGCAATTTTTGAATTTTAAGTTTACTACAAAAGTCGATCATTGCAAAGTATAAATGTAGTTCTTCTACCGATAACTTTGTAAATGATAGCCAGCTTGAAGAGAAAAAAATGTCATGCAATTGAGTATTTTGTAGGCGGGGAAAGCATGAGATGAGTGATGGGTGGCCTAGGCAGGTTTGTAAGGGAGGAGGCGTCCCTATCCCATTTTGAGAATTTTTTCACGTGTTATCTAAGCTTATCTCACCCAATATAGTGCAATATTATGCGTCTTTTGTGTGCTAGACCTAGACATGAAAATTCCAGTTGATACTTCACTTTTTTTCGACTATCGTCACACCTAGGCTAGGCTGGAATAGGAAAAGTTCCATCTGCAATTTCAAAGTTATTGAGAAATATTTCAAATACCAGATAACCCTAAACATAATCAGGTGCAATGTTTGGCATCTTGCTATGTCATGAAAGGCTAGAATGCATGAAAAATACCAGTTGGTAATACATATTTTCCGACTATCATTACATCTACACTTTAATATGAGAAATTCAAATGGTACTTCAGATTTATTGAAATTTTTCATTTACCAAGTAACCTTAGATACAATCTGGTGCAATATTTGGCCATGAGTTAGAAATGAGTTAGCAATGCTAATGAAATGAGCTAGACACGAACAATTTCAACTGGTATTTCAGATTTTAGAACTATCGTCTCTCTGACACCATTTGGCGGTGAGACAACCCCCCACACTCCCTGTTGCCCTGGCCAAACAAAAAGAACATACAGTACAGAGCGATTTGTAACTGTTCTCAACATCGTTTGATGGGACAAATGTAGCCTACTGTAATAGCTTCTTGGTATCATACATGCTGTGGATTGAGATTTGAAACAAAAGTCGCCCCTTCGGTAAAAGCTAACAGGAAAACAAAATTAAAAAAAGTGCAGTGACAAATTATTATTTTTTTATTTAAGAATCTCAATACCTGTCGCTTAAATATTCTTTTAAGAGATGCAATTGTAATGCATGTGTTAAATTTGTGTTTAGTTACTTTCCTTTAATATTCCTGATGATAAGTAAACGTGAATGAGCTTTGAGGCAAAGAAAAGGGCTACTGTGATAATAACTAACACATGGTGAGAAAAGTTACTGTAATTTGATTCTTATGTATCACACTGAAGTTAATATTTACAGAAAAACTCATTCCTCATTTGACACTAAACAGTTTCTATCTTTTTAAAACTATATTCTCAGGGAGTTTCAATATTATTCATCATTTGAGTTTAACATGAGGTTCAATACAATCAAGAGGTCTTCGAGTCAGCCACAGACGAACCTTAGTTTCTACCATTAATAGTGTATATTTTGGCTACAACTAAGTTTGTTAGCTAGTAATATGCTGCACTCGTTAACCAGGCACCTGTCTCTTACTTTCTGACCCATGCATGTTGTAGGGCCTATGTACAAATAACTCTGTTAAATGTTCACGAAATCTCTGATTGACAAGGATTGGCAGGATAAGGAGGTCTTAAGCTGCTCATTTTTTATTTCATTCAGATTTTCTAAAATTCAGTTTTTACAAAATCTCTAATTTATAACTTTGATCTTTTCTACAAATTGTTGTATAATTTTCTTCAGTGTACGATAACCCATTTTTGTTAAGCTTGATCAAAGATTGATCCCTTTCCGAGGTTGTCCTCCGATCACTATCCGAAGTTGTTTCCGTTACACGTAGAAGCGTCTCATCTCTTCGGCTAACTGAATTTCGAGGGAGGTAAGATTCCCTTTCATTGACGTTATATTCTCTCGTCATATTTTCCTTTGATGCTTCGACAATTCTTTTTCTTACCTCTGAAAGAATTTTTCTGGATCGATATCTAGAGAAGAACAGCACAAGAAAAAGGAGTAACCATATCGTTAACACTTGTCATAATAACTAACAACCACCGTTAACATCGTTGTTGACAAGAATTGTAAATTTCAGTCTTGACTGAGTCTAACAGGCATCATTTACCAATAAATTGACTATTTTAATTGGCAAAAAAATATGAGAACAACTTCATAGTGACTTTTATAGTAATATCTTTTATGAAAACCATTGAAAATAGTAGCAGTTACGAAAATGATGTTTAATGATGTAATTTCATTTGCATGACTTCAAATCGCAAATCGCATGATATGGAAGAAACTGTGGCGCATTAACATATGGCATCCCTCCATGATCCATGGGAAACAAGCAATGAAGTCTTTTAACTCACTATAGTATACTATAGCGATTAACGTGTTGAACGTGTAACTTGTCGAACGTGTTGTATCCAATCGGTCAAAGGCTATACTTACATTCGTGAAAGTTTTAGAATTCCGATAACTGCCAAACATCCAAGAATAAAAGATGAACTCGTTGCAACCGAGATAGTTACAACAGTGTAATTTGTCTCTGGTTAAGAAGCAAATCAAAATTTAAAGAATATTATTCCATGTAGTTCAGACAATTAAAAAATCTAGTCATACGAGTCAGCTGTTTGATAATGCCTCAGCAAATTAGGAAAAGATCAAAGCAATAGGAGCATTTATGAGCAACAAACAGAAGACTTACGTAGTAATTGTTCTGGGTGTATTTTCTTACATAAAGTATGAGAAGAAATAATAAAGCTGTATTCAAATATATGATCGTTTCCGCTCACAAACTTTAAATCTAAACTAATTATAACTAATAAAATAATTTCCTGCCATGTCTAATGGTATAGGTATTCCACTTATAAAGTTGCCTAATTGCTTCACCACTTTGACCATATACCAGTGAAGTACAGTGGCTATTGATATAGTTCTTTCTGATAAAGTGCTCATAACACATTATCATTTATACAAGAAAGTACTTCTCCATCATGGCATCAATATTGTCCAAATCAGCTACTTCCAATGCCGAAGACAGGAGTCATAAAATAAATGGTTTCAGTCAAGTGTTGTGTCATTTATTAAAACAAAACCAGCTGTACGTTACGTTCAGGGCATGTAGAGGGGGTCACGATTTCACTTGACTCTGTATGCAATGGAAGACAGAAAAATGATGAATTATGGACTGTGACATGTATATCATTTAATTTGCATTAATAATCTGCATTCAGTTGATTTGTACATACTACGACAAACATGTACAGTTAGTATTACCACACTGATGATCTGTAAATAGGCAATGATAACATGTCATTGAGTTAACATTAGAATCAGCATACGTTACCTTCAGAGAAGAAAGAGTGTACAGGTGATGTAACTTCACTTGTCCCTGTATACAATGCATGGTAAAGAAGTAGTTAATGTAGGCCAGGAATAACAATATTCTTTTAATGATCATCTTTATTCAGCTGATTCTTTTCATACAGCTGAAAGTTGAAGAGTTTGGTATACCAAAGGAAGAAATTTAGTTTCATGAAACCTATTATTCATTGAGAGATGATGAGAGCACAACAATGTCAGACAAATTTAACGCGTTATACGTACCACATCTCACAGCCTCCTGACAAAAATCTTTAAACTGCATAAAGTCTTAATCAGTTAATATTTGTGCTTGCTAGTTGAGCATTCAATTGTATACCTGTTTTCGTAATGTAATCCCAGATAGCAATATATTCAGATCCGCCACAAGTTTCTCCTCCTTGACAAGGCTGTGTCTTGCAATAAGATTCATCTACTTGAGACAACAAGGATAAACTGGTGCGGCAGAAGCATTTCGTCCGTTGGGTAAGGCCAAAGAATGGAAAAGACCCACATTTGTCCCAGCAATTCCTTGGAGTCAAATTTGCAAGTTTACCGCCAAAGTTTACCTCGTCATTTGGGGCATAGCGAAAACATCCCTCATAATTTAAAGCGGCTTTGAAAATAAAAAAAGAATAATAAAAGTCAATACTTTCATGAGCGAGAACTCGAAAGTTTAACACATAAGGTAGGTTGCAGACTTAATGACAACAAATTTAAATGCAATTGATTGAAAGTATGCGTTCTGTTTAAGCTATGCTTCTTTATTCAAGAGAGTAGCAGTATTGTTGGTAATGATAATACAGTATTGTTGACAGGTTATCTGAAGAGTTAAATACAGTATTTAAGATATTAAGAGGTTCTATGTGGTAAATTTACACATCTCTGTTTTAAGTTATTGCTTTCTGCTCATTGACGGTTAAGGGTCCTTTGTCACTTCCGTATCTTTTGGAAACGAAAACTTTCAAAAGGTTCACGCTTGTCATAGACCTGTGTGATTACATATAGGTTTCATGGTTATATTCTTTGTTTTTGTCATTCATTCCCAGTAGTGCAGACTAATTCTTTACGGTATTTAGTAATACTTCAAAAATCTCATAATAACGGAAGAGTTTGATAACTCGTCATACACGTATAAATAGCAATGGCCTCATTTCCACCACATTTCGGTAGGCCCTTGCAGTTGGTGTTGCATCTTCCAGATACTCCATCAAATAATTTCAATCGCTCAGCGTGGTTGCCACAGTGACAGGTGGATCCATACTGCAGGCCATATATATTGTAAATACTGTGATCACAGATTTCAGAACACTGAGCTACAGTCATGTTACCCGTAGTCTTCGTCGTCATCATAAACGGCCGTACTTGTGTCTGGGGAAAGCAGCCGATGTAGCTACCCATTGCTGAAAAGTCAAGAAAAGTAATACCTCGGAGTTCAGTACTTGGAATGTTACATGTAACCGTAAAGTTTTTTAATATTGTGTAATATTCGAATTACCAATGACGAAAAAATATTTGGATAATGTATTGAAAATGTCGCATTAGCTACCACGTCATGAAAAAAAAATAAAATGTAAGGTTTTCATAACACATACATTTAATACTTAACCATAAATGCAATAATTTTTAACCATAAGCGTAATAACTTAAGTAACATAAACGTAATCGTTTTTCATCATAAATGTATTAACTGACTCGCAATAAAAGTATTAACTGTAACAATTAATGTAATCACAAATGTAACAGTGAGAAATATTGAAGATGGGGATACGCGTCATTCTTTCTGGAAGATTAAAGTGTTCTAGACAATCAATGGAATCTGAAACAGGATGTGACCAACGGGATGGGCCTCTCTGGTACAACTTGAGTGAACATTGGGCAGAAATACTAAATGTAAGAGAAACTAAGTGGAAATCCCTATGTAAAACATTAATCCCTCAAGGTGATGGAAAAAAGTCAATATGCAGAAATTATCCAGAATGGATCAGTGGACCTCGACCGAAGAGAATCCCCACAAAATTTTATAATTCTGATTTTATAAGCCTAGGAATAAAAAATTACACGAACCTATAGACTTAAGGTATATCAAACGTCATTCGTTAGTGTCCTTCCGACATTACAGGACTTCATGGAGCGTATTTACAAATTAAACCAAAATACAGAGAAACACAATGAATAACCTTAATCGCGATGCACATTTTTGGGTACACTTAATTAAAAATGGCGGTTTCACTCGCGTTCCAAGTTACTACTCGGTGTCCACAGCCAATCGGTACTCTCAAATCACTCTCAAACAAATATTTCACATGCAACGTAAAAACCATTCAGCAACCTATTGCAAAATACTAAAAATGGACCCAAGTTCGTCGCTGAGTGAATAGTGGAAGGAACAAAGACTGCAATGCTCATAATATTACGCAGAAGGTACCTTTAGGAATGAAACTGATCTCTAGTGAGGCTTCACCGCCATCGTCCGAAAGCGAGCAGACGATTGGAGGGAATTCGCAGACAAAAAAAAGTCAGAGAGAGCCTGAATTATTTGGTAATGGTAAAACCGCCAGTGACCAGTGACGTTGTAACCAACGTAAAGTTGTTGACAGACAGTAGGCTACTGCACAGTGGGTATATACCTACATAGTCCTTGAACAATGAAATGTGGTTGAAAATGAACCCTGCAGGTTCAAGGCACAATTGCTAACATGGTTAACTTCTTTTAAGATTGCATTTACTTTGCCCATTTTGTAGTTGAACGTTGTATGTTGTTTTAAATGTTCTAAAGCTCAACTCCCACTCCAAAGTGCTTAATTTATGTTCAGTGATCCCAAACACTCAATGAAGGTTCTATCATTCCTATTTCATATCTATTACAGTGCAATAATTGTATGAAACAACGCTGTCTATCCAATTATTTGATGACAAAAGGAAATACAAGAGAAAATTGGAAAGTTCAGTGCATGTTCATCAATGTAAATTGGAACGTGGCGGGGGATGGACACGTTTGGCTAACCAACAGGTTTGAATGATTAAGGCTGCCCTGGAATCTGTCTACGCAAATCCACGTTTTGATGGTTATGGATATATTGGACAGGTCCAACATGTTTTCACCTGGAGTAATGTCTATTAACGTGACCAGGAGAAAAGTGCCGGACGCTCTGAGGTATTTGCAGAATTTTGAGTTTCGGAATGAAGGATTTTTTTATCTTCGTATGGTATTAAATGGGAAAAACATCGCATATTTTGAGGCAAGTGATTAATTTGATGATTGACAGGTGGAAGGCGTCAGGACCTAGTGACTGAAGGCACGTATTGCGAAAAGTCTACGGAAGGACAATTCGGGGACGCATGTCCAAGGCATTTATGTGGGGACGGCAGCTAATCTGACCGCATGTGTGACAGGACGACAAAGCGTACAAGAAAAAGGCATTTTAAACCTTTCAGGTACCCTTGAAATAAGGATATTATGTCTGCAACTCCTCATTTGACGTAAACAAAATCAATTTATGAAAAATGGAAGGGTAATGGAAGGGTTATACATATAATATGAGGCTTGGGGTCATACAAGAAAAATATTGAATTATTCTATGAACAAAGGACCATGATGTGTTTGCGCATAGCGTATAAGGGCATTTGGGGGTCTCAAACTCCCCATGTAGTCGAAAATTTTGTTTAAGGCTGCATGTACCCAGCCTTAAAAAAAAAAAGAAAAACTTTCGTCGGTTAGGCAGGAGATTAAAGGGAATAGACAGAAAACAGAGTTTACCATAGCACCGTTAGGGTGTACTGACTTTGGGCTTCTTTGGCTTTTATACGTCACCCATATGACATATAAAACGCCTATTCATAGTTTTCATCAGGGTTTGGGACTCCATCTGAGGGCAATGGCTTTTGTGCGAATTACGGGCAACTCTCTATCTAAGAGGAGTCCCACCATCGATTGGCGCATAGCATACCGGGAAATTTTGGCCTTTACTAACCCTCAGATGGTCGGAAACCCCATTTCACGGGTGTCCTGTGCTTTCTGTACTGTACCCAGCCTTGAACTTGGGCTGTCACGTCTGCAGTTTTTCAGTTAATGAGAACAGCATTCCATGAATAATAGTAATAATTTGGATTGCTCTTTCCTCCAATATTTATGCTATGGTAATTTTCTGAAAAGTTAATTCAAAGGTTTTTACTTTCTAAAATACGAGAAATCAAATGGAATTTGATTTTCCGACTATCGTAGCTTTGGGTATTTTGTTGTGTTGGGGGGGGGTAGCTAACTTTCCGGTCGGCGAAGTCTCGAGACGGCCTTGAGTGTATATTCAAATACACTATCGACAACAGAATTATGACCTCAGTTTTCGCTTTTCCTGCTGTTTCGGGTAATTTGAAATATTGTTGGTGTATTGATGAGGGAAAAAACGTGCCACAAGTTTTTGTTCACCATGAGCACGCTAATTATATTTCCCGTTTTCTCTTTGGACCGAATTTTGCCTTGGTTAGAAATTCTTTATTACGAAATATAATGTTTAAATTATTAAACTTAAAGGAAATGAGAGAAAGCAATTCTAAATTCAGTCACCCTAAATAAGACTTCACTATACAAATTTAAAATTCGTTAACTTGATAATTGCCATTCGAAACCTTGCCGTTACTTTGAACTGAAAGTTCGGGAGTCACTGGTTAAAATCCTTCATTACTTTCGAAAGAAACAGAAAGTACACAATCAACGTATGTTTCCCTTGTAACTTAATAATTACTTAACTCCAACAATTTCACTCTCTGTGATTAGTTTCTTTGTGATTAATTTGCTACAACCAGCAATGACTGCATGGTAAAGTAAAAAGCTTGTTCCTGTATCAAATACTTTGTAAATGATAGACACCTGGATGAGAAAAAAAAATGCTATGCAATGAAGTATTTTGATAGGTGCAGAAAACATGAGATGAGTGACCTGGGAGCGAGTTTTAGGGAGGAATTATTTCACCCACCATCTAACCTTAGATGCAGTCTAGTGCAATATTTGGCGTCTTTTGAAGTCATAAAATGTGCTAGACTGAGATATGAAAAATTCCGTCCTTATTTCATATTTTCCGACTCTCGTCCCAACTAGGCTAAAATATGAAAGTTCTGCCACAGCCCAGGCATTTCAGAGTTATTGAGATTATTTTCAATTACTAGATGCAGTAACCCTTAAACACAATACTGTTGAATATTTGACGTCTTTGAAGTCATTTAATATTCTAGACTGGAATATAAAAAATTCCAACTGGTATCCCAGAGTTTGTGACCACCATCGCTTCTACACTCTAATATGAGGATTCCAACTGGTATATAAACATTTTCAAATACCAGGTTACCTTAGACACATGCAATGTGGTGCAACAGTAAGGATATTTCTATGTCATTAAATGAGCTGGACTGAGGTTTGAAATATTTCAATTGGTATTTCAGATTTTCCGACTATCCACGCTTCTACACTTTAATATGAGAAATTCCAAACGATGTCAGATTTATTGAGAAATTTGCCAATTACCAGATAGTTGAAAACATAGTCTGGTACAGTAATCGGCATCTGTATACGTCATCAAATGTGTTGGTTGAGATATGAAAAATTCAACTGGTATTTCAGATTTTTCAACTACCATCCTTTCTACATTCTGCTACGAGAAGTTACAACTGGTATTTAAAAGTCTTCAATTACCTTAGAAACACTGGAGCCTTAGAAACAATCTGGTGCTGGACTATATTGAGAAACTTGCAACTGGTATTTTAGATTTTCCGATTATCGTCGCTGTGACAGATTTTTTTTTTTTGGGGGGGGCACCCAATAACCCGGTAGGGAAAGCCCTGTGGGGCCTGAGTGTAAAGGCCAATGTTTTCAGTTATCACTGTAGACGTCCACTCCGGTAGTTTTATTCACTGCGTTGCTTTGCTTTACTTTGAAGATACATTATTTAGCTCTTGTAGCACGTTATTCTTTACTGCAGAATTACTGCATAGTGCAAATGCCATTTTTATGACCTTTAATTTTGAATGTTGCCCATCATTGCTTCTGAATTTAATCCTTGCTTCCTTTATAGTTTCAGAGTCACTGTGTATATCTACTTTGTCCGGTGAGGACCAGGTTTAGCTTTCAGGTCATCAGCAAGAAAGGACGCAGATCACCAGCATAGTGCACCATCTGCCTTTAGGAACAAGCAACTGTATGAATTTAAGGTGTCACAAAAAAAAGGAAAAGAAAATATAAGAGACTTCTAATTTGAATGACTCTAATGACATGTTGCCCCTTGCAAGCAACAGAAAAACGAGAAAAAAAAAACAGGTCCTTCATATTTAAACGGTAACGAATTAGCTGCCCTAGAAGTTATGTACCAAAATATATCAGAGCTATAGACAGGGGATGATGGACTTAGCAAAGAAGGTAAAGCAGAACAGAGGATATTCCGGAAATCAAGGTATTTTGCACTGGAGACATTGAATAGAGACTTGTCAAAAAGCTGGGATTGTAAGACTGACAAAATGCTCACAATTTTTGGTAGACCCTTGTTTGATTGAATTAATATCAGTCACTGCCAGAAACGATATGCTGATGTATCCATAGTTATTTTTACTCAAACAAACGTACAGAAATAAAAGCGTGATTGATTGTTAATTCAATATGCTGTTGAGATGAAAGTGATATGCTTGCAATAAGTGCTTCAATGACTTTGGGATTGTAGTAGATATTTTGAAAAAAAAAACAACTAATTTGTGGTGTCCATGTTGCCCTATTGCCTTAAATGGGCAATAGTCTCTATAAATGGAAATAAAAAGGGTGATTTTTTGTCAATGGAAGGTTGGTGGGGGGGGGGGCGTTCGAGTGTGGCTATGTTTGTGTGGTTATGTGATATATTCTATTATTGCCGATCTAGTACGGGCTTGCAAATGTTGTAATAAAAAAACTGGTAGATTTCTTTCTAATTTTGTAGTGAATATGTCAGTTTTCATAATCATGCAGTTTCAGCTCAGTATATTATGTCATCAGAGGTAAAAGATTATTATGTTATGTATGTTATGTATGTCATGTAT
>VJOZ01030793.1:0-11700 GCA_009801055.1 Stichopus horrens
TTTTAAAAATGTTACAGCCATGTTGCACATATATGTATACATGTATATAGAAATTTTTTACAGTGTACTCTAAGCTAGTCACTGAGTGAAGTAGTTTGAACTTTGCCTGTCTGCATAAATTAGTTTTCACATGTGAAACAAAAATCTCAAGAAAAAAGGGACCGTACTGGTGGGGCCAAATGAGCTAAGTGGGGGGCGAGTATGGGACTGGGGGCATGGTCCCCCAGGATGTATGTTACAAAAGGCCCTGGAGATGACAAAAAAAAGATTCAGCGAGAATCTGCATTTTCCGTTGGGTTCCGATGATCGGCCAGGATTTTGGTGAGGATGTGAGCGACGTACTGTAGACAACAATATATATGATCCGAATTTTAGAAAAAATAATAATATCGTATATTTTCCTTTAAATGCACACCTATTATTATCTGATCCTAATAATCATCCTATAAATTGTCCCAGTAATATACTACTCAACGAAGAGGTTTATTCCAAACCTTTCCGTTTCTTTAAACTCCGGTTAGATGACAAACTTGTCTTTAGATATGACACCACGCCATGGTTGGTTGGCATTCTGTTGTATTTATTCCCCAGGAATGCCTTATAGCCTATGCCCTATGATTGTGTAAGGTTGCCAATTACGGACTGTTTTCGACTAACACTCGACAACAAAAGTGACGTGTCAATTTTGAGGGCCTGCATGTTAACTATTAAAGGCTATAAGTATTCAGAATTAAACGTACACGATGCCTTGACGCCACATAGTATTGGTGTCAATGTCACTATCTGAGACGTTTAGCACCCTTGTGTATTTTATTATTTTACTTCAGTATAAACAGCTTGACGTGTTCAAAATCTACTTTTTACAGTGCACGGAAGACTAATGCGGCTATGCAGAAAAGAATAGCTATAAAATCCATGTGAATAAACTCAAGATAAGAAATTAAAAACGATCGAAAACAAAATGATTGCAACACCTAAAATTTTAATAACAACAGTGTAGAAACTATAAAACACACAAAAAAATTGTTTTTCATTAGAAAAATTAACCTACATAAAAAGTTAAAATTTAGAATAAAAATAACATAAAGAAGAGCAATTTTTTTTTTCTTGTTGGAAGATTAAGAGATCAAAACCTCTTTCGTAAAATAGCCCATTTTCACTGAGAGGGTTTCACTAGTATGTGCCCCTGTATTTCTTTCGCAAATGGCGATTGAATTGACAAAGTTTCCTCCCCCCTCCCCAGTCCTTCTGATCATGACGGACTTATTCTTCGAAAGTGGTTTACGTACAAAGTCAATTGAGACAAAAAGGCCAGGTTGACTAAGTGTCGAGCCCCCAGCTCCAACATGGAGAGGGATTTAGGGTCCCGAGGATTTGAAATTACACTTGCTAGAATGCAACAAATTTAGCCACACGGGGATGGGTAAAGAATTTACCGGCACTTCTAAATGTTCTACTTAAAAGTTCCTACACAATTTTTCTTAATACTCAAGAGGGCCGTGTGCATGGTTACCAACTTAACATAGACATTGCGTGTACACGGAACATGTCTGTGTCGACAACCAGATGGTATGTGTAATTAATAATTAGCAGTGATCATGAAATTTCAAGTTACTGCTGCTACAGGTGTACCAAGTATGCTATAGGAAGTGAGGAACATTGCAGTGACTGAGTAGAGTCGGGATGAACGCTAATGTAACGCTTACTCAAAGGCAGAGTACTCACATGAAACTGACCAAACAAATTTTTTTTTTTCAAAACTTATTCACATTTAATTGGAGAAATTGACAATGTTTACACAGACATATGCATGCTCTGTACATTGCTACATGACAACACTGTGGTACTTACAAGCAACACAGTAAACAGTGATTCCAGGAAAATGTACGGTTTTCTAGGTGCCGCCATATATATATGTGTAGTGCTCTTACCGTACCAACACTGCTTACTCGTAAACACCATATCGCAAGAAGCTTGGACAACTCTCACATTTGGTATGTGAATGTGTCACATTGATTACAGGATTCCTGTTGATTTTGGTGGAGGTCACAGGTCATTTGAGGTCAACAAGGGTCAAATTGTGAACATGTTGTAGGCACAATATTTCAAGAAGGAAAACTTGGGCAGATCTCCCAATAAGATTGTAGGTCTATCTCATTGAATTTACAAAAATTTTCATTATCGTTAGTGATGATCAAAGGTCACAGTGTGGAATATATTATCTGAAGAAGCGAAGCTTGGATCATGTTCAATCCGTACTTGTATCTCATTTAGCACAAGAACGTTAGTCTTTAATGGAGGCAGACGGTCATTCCATGTCAACAAGGGTCAAATTGTGAACATGTAGATATGATCCCAAGAGAAGAAGCTTTTGCAGATCTCATATTTGATATAAACCATACGTAGCTCAGTGTGACACATACTAATGCTATTATATCAGATTCTTAATCGGATCATCGAAACCGTAATGAATTTCAGCATTCTGGTTATATTTCCAGTCATAGCTGGTAAGTATTCTCTGACCAGGCACCCTAAAAACGATCGCTGATTGGCTAAACTTTTCTTTGGCATTCGCACCATACAAATTTGATCACGCCGATCAATCGTCAAACACCTGGTCGTCGACCTAACTACGGCCTTGAGCTGCATGCATCAAGCTCAGTTCAAAAGATAGAGCTCTAACTTAGTAGCTAGGCCAGGTGCGCGGTGCCAAGCTGAAAGAACTTAGGCCAGGGTGCAAACTGCAAATTATACCCCCACGACTTGGTAAGCTTCTAAGGCCTGAACAGTAATATTCGTATTTGCTTATGCGCTGGAGTTGCGTTACACTCCCACATCACAAGGTGCTACATACCATTGATAGGTCTACACTTGCTGCACAAATAGTAATTTTAGACCCTAGCCTAGGTTCAGTAGGCCTAGCCTAAGGTAGCGTCTCCCAGTAAATGCATGCAGCTCTTGACCAGTGATATATAATATAGGCCTAGTCTTAGGTATGTGGCACTGCTGCGCATATCACAGTGAGGTAAGACTTGAACAGGTCAAGATGATTTACCGACAAGCAACCAACACTGTCATGTTCAAAATATATCCCTGACCAAACTGAACAATTAATACCTAAGTTAGGCTAGGAGTATTACCAGGTAAGGCTGTGACGGTTAGTGAAAAATTGGAAACCAGTTTTGGTGGCTGTGATAACCAGTATTTTAATCAAAACCGGTCTTTTCAAAGTGTACTTTGAACATATGCATACCCACTTGCCACGGCGACTGCATGCACAACTGTTGGTCAAAAGGTAAACGGAGACTCAAGTTTTTCAACAAGTCCNNAGTAAAATTTGAAATGGAACAAAATCACAAACGGTTACTGACCGGTTTTTCGTAGAAACCATTTTTCGGTTTCTCAAAAATTCCAAAAGCCGAATCAAACAACCGGTTTTTACCGGTTTTCAAATCAAAACAAGTTTTTGAACAGCCTTATTACTAGGTCGAAGAATAATTTGGAATGGTTCTTTTCGCCCAAACATGTTCATGTGAAGAATTGCGGTAATTCACTCGAACGTCATCTGACCAACCAGCGATCTATGTCTACAGTATATAACCAGTCAGGTAAGCAAATAGCAATTTCCAGTGAGCAAAGCATAATGTTCTATTATTGCAACGACCAGTACCCTGGTTCCAAGGGTATGACTATGAGCCTGTACTCAGCACTGCCTCATAGGTGTAATTCAGATGTGACTCACTTGATGCAGTCACATAGTGGGAAAAAAACCTGGCTCTGCTCTAAATTATTTTTAATTTCTATGGTATCAAACATTTCCAGCACTATAGATAAGAGGTAAAAAAATCTGACAGGGGGTGGGGGCATTCTTAGCCCTGCTTCATTTTCCAGGATTGGCAGTCATTTGCCTAGTAATTGATCCAGGACTAGTGTGTGTAAGTTCTTCAGAATTGGTTTCATTATGTCCTGTAGGTACACACATGTCCCAATGTGCGTCTCGGTTCATTTTGCCTATTCAGCGTAATGAACTTGTGTGAATTTCTCACAAATGAGGATGTAGCAATTCAACCGTAGGCCTATGGGGTAAGTGCACTTCAGTTGGACTCGGTGGCATGTGAAGTTCATGCAAATAAGACTGATTATTTCACACATTCACAGGCTGAAAGACATTCGAATGCAAGTGATGGCTATTTTCAAATGAACTGGTGAATAGACATTTTCTACCTGCATGACCAAGTTTGTGCAAATAATACTCAATATTTGCATGAATTGGAGCAAATAGACATGCATGTACTTTCTATGCACATGGACACTTTGGGTGAATAAGCAATGCCTGTTGACACACGTACACGAACATGTTTGTGTGAATAAAGGAGGTTATTCGTCTGTGCACATGTGAATAAGCTTCCTTATTGGCCCATGTATAGGCGAATAGACTCGACCATTTAGAATATGTAAGTTAGGCTACCATCTCTAATTAGTGTGAAAATAATTCACTAAACCTATAGAAGTGCGGTAGATCTAGGCCTACAAACTAGTTATAAATATTGTAATTATTCACACAAATATTTTGTGTAGGTAAGTGTACAGTAGGCCCTACCTGTAGTCACTGAGCCAATTGGTGGCACTAGAACTTCATATGTAACAGTGCTTGATATTTGTGTGTGGCACTTCCAAGACTGGGAAGAATAAAAATGCGGGTTTTACAGAGGGCTGTGCGGGTCAGCGGGTTTGGGTGCTCAAATGCGGGTCAAACCCGCGAAATGTAGGTCACTTAGGAGGTATGTAGAGAGATGGCTATGCATGTACAGAACAATGTATAATCAGTAATATGGCTCAGTGTGTATACAGTATGTACAGTTTACATATGTATGTATGGTAACGGTAGGCCTAGGCCAGTATGATATCACTGCATATATGTTGATACCTACAGTATGTGGGGAATATAAATTTCATATGTTCGCCAACAGCACTACCATTCATACTCGTAGTCAGATATAAGATTTGGAATCTATTTGATGCCATCATTTAGGTGATAAGTGTTTCGATTTTGGCCAGAGTAACCTGTTAGGCCACAGTGAGAAAAGCCAATGCCAGTGTGCTGTGCAATGTATATTAAATTTTAGTGCTTCCATGATATACCCTTAAATTGTTCACAAATTTTTGTGTGAATAGCAGTGTTGTAACAATTCAAGTCACTGGCTTAGACTCTACTCAAGTCACGTTTTGTGCTGACTTGACTTGACTTGAGTCACTAACCAATTGACTTAATTGACTTGACACAAGTCTCCACCAAAAATGACTTGGACCCTGACTCGACTTTACTCTGACTCGAGTCAAAAACAGGCATTGGTCTCCTTAAAATACGGTGACTGGAGATGACTTGTTAATCTTTGGAACTGACTCGATCTGACTCAAGTTTTTATTGGACTTGACTTGTTTTTTGTTATAACTTGATTTGACAAGGTGCCTGACTTGACTTAGGTAAGGTTGGAAATGACTTGACTTGTGACATGATCACATTTGATTTGACTTGTGACTCGAGCAAGGTTGACTTGTTACAACACTGATGAATAGACTCAACCAACTAGTGCATGGGCAAGCAAGCTGCCATCAATGAACTTCACAGCCATGCAGACTTGCAGATACTCACAGATCCTAGATCTGACTTCAGGATTTTCCTTGATCCTCTTCTGTTGGCAAAGCTGCCAAAGGCATTGAAATTTCTGTTTCCAGTTAGGTGGGTCGCAATCCTTTTCCTGTTTTTCCAATACCATACCCATCCAGTCTTGCTTCAAAAGTAGGCTACTACTTGTCTGGGACTTAAGATATGATACTGGATTGTAAAAGTGTGACACTCAGGGGATCACCAAAACACACTTTTGATTTTGTTAGATTGTATTCAGGTCAGGTCATGTTATATTCTTAATGAAGTTTGTACTGTAGACTCTGAATTTGAACTAAGGTAGATTAGCTGAAGGATAAAAACTTGGTGTCTAACAGTTGCTTACGAATTCATTATTTTTGCTCGGCCTTAAGTGACTAGAAACTGTGAATATTAATCTTTCAGAAATACTCTGAGGAAACTGAATGATTATTTTAGACCACTTTTACTATGAAATACAGGTATAGGTATAGTTTCTTAGGACACGGTTACGTATGTAACAGTACATCAACAACATAGTCGCAAATAAAGATGAAAAACTTTATCTTTATCACAAGAAAGGAATTTGGGGGCTCTTTACATTTTATCAATTTTAATTTTGTTAGTGAACAACTTCCACTTCCACATTACAAAAATTCAGGATTCCTGCTTTTTTCTAAGCACAAACTGCATTTTTTTTTAATGTATGTAACGGGTCACCAATGAGGACACTGTTACATACGTTAACATGTATCTTAAAGTTGAAAAATTTCATTCTATTTGAGTGGAAAAGAGTTAACAACATGTCGTCTGGATGAAACATGTTGTCAGAATCAAGACAGGCAAGTTTTATAGAGGTTTCCAGTCGTTCACTCAATTGTGGTTAACGTATGTAGTACAGTAGTCTCACAAATGGACCCCACACATTGATTGCCATACCCATATTGTGGTATCTTCCAGATTTCGTAAATCCCCACAGTTAATTACCATCACTACCTACTGAGCCCTGATCTGAACCTGTAAAATCATTATTTCGTGCTAACAAAGAGTGCCCAAACGGTCAGCCGCAATCAATGTATAAGGTTTGTATGTACAGTAGCAGATTGGGCACCAAACAGACGACACTGTTTACAGGCTCAATACTCTGCTCTTTTGACTTGAACAAGCTCATAAATAATCATTGTCAAGTATTAGGAATTACTTTGCTAACAGTACACCAAGTTTCTACTTGATGATATGTCACTGTGTTGCAAATTCCCCTCATGTAACATATTTAATGCCAGTTAACACGTAGAGTTACTGTTATTGAGATGTTGTATCTAGTCAATGAGTATGTTTTCATGAATTTTTTGTATTTAAATTTGAAGGAGTACCTTTAAAAGAGGTTGTTATGAGAACACATCAATGATGTAGCCTGTAATGAATGATTGAGTCATGTCCTCATATCCATCCCTGAGTACTTTCAATGTCAATGCCAAAGCCACTGCGTGATGCAAACTTTTGTCAGTATATGTCAACAAATCTTGTGTTTTGTCTTTACGTGATGTTCAGAAAAAATAATGCACCGTACCTGATTGCCTCAAGAAATTTCTTATTCCCCGTATCCACCTTGTGAGAAGGTCGTCTTGTATTTTTAAGAAAAATGGCGCATTTGTCTTTAGGATTATTATCTAGTGAAGACATTCTTGTGTGGCATTCTTACCATATACTTGAAGTACTGTATGTCCATTCATAGCTTTGTTTTCCAACTAAGTGTGAATGATTTATCGGAGATGGATACACAGTTGTTTCAGTGGCATTCGGGTCTCATGAAGAAGTACTTTTTGTGTAATGAGTCAATCGGTGAATGCTGAATGAATGATTACCAGTAACATCAAGTAAGGAGACGACATGATTCAGAGTTTGTCTCACATTCCGTCATCCCCGGTATGTCATCGGTAACGGATTTACCAAGATTCCAGTTAACAGCTGATCATGTAAATCGAGTCTAGTTTAGTCCTGCAAGAGTAGATTGGATTTAGCCCTTTGGCAGTCTGACTGAACGGTTCTTTCTATGTACACTTGTCAATGATATTCCAAATGAATTTTCTGTGTTGCGTGTACTGCCTGTACACCAAATACCCGTCACAAAATATATGTACCAGCAGATAGATCCGCCAATTGCCCGTGAAATGTGCATGGTAGTGACCAGTATGGTGTGGGTTATTAATTTCCTTCATTTAGGATCAGATTTGCATCGTAATTGCAAGCCTACTACATGTTGACTCGATCATTGGAAATAATGAACTGGTTAATATTGGTGATAAAATTGGAAAACTGAAAAAGAAAATCCTCTTCAGAAGTTGCGAGTTGGTATTCCTTCATGCAGCGTTGATGTGTCGGGTTCTGTTCACTGCTCATGCGTTCAGGTAGGACTGTGTGCGAAAGACAGTCTATATATATATACAGTAGTGTACTTATTTGAGAGACAGAAGTTGTATTAGCATGGCACCATGCTTTTTGTTACAGCTTATTTACATTTCACCACTGCCTTTCCAATTCAAAAGATACATTTTAGCCTAAGTGTGTGTAGTCACAGGTTGATAACCTCATTGCATCCAACATGCACTAATGCATGTACGTTTTTACCCGTGAAGGATCGTTCTCTGTTTAACAGTTCTGCTACAGTTGACAGAATATGACAGGTTTATTGTGCAAAAAACGTTTGCAAAGAGTGTTTATTCCGTACATCAGATCATTGGCCCGGAGAGATGTATAGTATGTCAAGTTTTAAATTTCGTCATACACATTTTCCAGAGGTACGTGCAGCCTGCAAAGTATGCCACTATGATCTCTCTGATTTGATCTCATTTTGATTAATAGAGAGCCTTTCTGGTGTGAGAGATGGACCACACTGAGAGGAAGTGGGTGTTCTCCCCTCATCACCCTCACGGGACATCAGTATCGAAGAATGCCTTCGGAGTCATCAGCTACAATATCCTGGCAGATTGCCATTGGCAACCTGAAGATTTCCCTTACTGTCCAGCAGGGTCAAGGTCCATGAAAGACAGACACAATCAGTTGATGATTGAGTTAGAATCTGACATTGAATCAACTGATGTCATCTGTCTTCAAGAGGTATTTACACAGAGTGACTTTGCGGTTATTTATTGATGTGTGATAATAGCTACAAATAGTCCCATGGTAGCAAATGGAGAAGTAAATGAATCTCTGATTTGCAGCAAAGTTGTGGGTATGCATGATTATAAGATGGTTGTTGTTTTTTTTTTTTTTTTNNTCTTGAAAAGAAGGCTACTGTCTTCCCTTATTTTGAATAATCTACCATAGTACCATTCTATATCCACAAACATTGGTTTTAAACGTACCGTTGTTTTCTGTAAAACAAACGTCCTTATTTCCCTTGAAAGTAAGAAAACCTATTAAGGGAGATATCTCAGCAACTAGATGTTACTGGAAATTCAAACTCTTGTCATTGGTAGCACCTGAGTAGATGATGTCTTATTTATGGAGTTCAAAGGTCATGTGAGGTTAATAGAGGACATAGTGTGACAACCTTGTAAACACTGCCTGAAGAAAGGAGAGGTGCTTCAACTTCAAAGTGGATGTGTTGGTAGTCCCTTGTGAGTCCCAATTGGTTTTCATGAAGGTCAAAGGTCATTTAGGTTACGATAGCATAAAGTATGGAAACCAGTCAAAAGGAGATATTTCAGCGACTGAGTGTTGCTGGAACCTCAAAGTATCATCATTCGTAGCTTTTATAGATATTGTCTTTCATTTTATGGAGGTCAAAGGTCATGTGAGATCAGTAGTTCTAAGTGATAGTTTTGAAGCTATTTAAACTCAGTATCACAAGAAGAGAGAGTTGCTTGACTTTGACGGTGTTGTATTGATGTCTGCTATTGCTAGATGTCGTCTTTTGATTTTCTTGGTGGTTAAAGGTCGCCTGCGGTCATCAGAGGTTAAACTATTTAAAGCATATTGTTGATGATATTTCAGCAACTGAATGTAACTAGCATTTCAACCTGTCAAGCTGGTAGCAGTTGATGAGAAGATGATCTTTGTTATTTGAATTGCCTAATGGGAGACCGAGTAATCATGTTTTCATACTTTGTCAAATGTTACAATGGCAATGTTAACAATTTTAGAGATTGTATTTGAAGCAAAAGCTGACATTAGTGGACGAACTTGTAGATAACAATCATGTAATATTTTGGGGAAGTCAAGTGTCACATCTTTTTTATGTAACCCTCTTTTAACAAACAACCACGTAACGTAGCTTTTTAGATTTATCAGCAACATGTTTGACAGCTACTTGCTGTCAAGAGGAACACAGTTTCTTTTAGTCCCTTTTCCCAAAGGGAATTTCCCATAGGCAGAGAGATATTTTCCAGGTTGCCTTTGCAGCTTTTTAACCACACTTTGGTGTCACGACCATTTATCCACTGAGGAGATTTATTACCACAATTTCAGCTCTATTTACAAGTTACATACAGGTAGAGTTGAAATCCTAATTGTTTATGATCGTGAGGTATCTTTCAGCTCTAACACTGGGAAGATTGAGATGCGCACACTGTATTTAAGGTGTATTCAACTATCTTAAGCTCTTGAATTCCAGACTCTTAAGTCCAATTGCATTCATCATTTTACTTTGAAAATAATTTGTCGCTAAGCAAAAATGCCACCTGCAAAATGTGAAGTTTATATCCAAATTTTTATCTTGGTCTTTCATATCAAAATTCTTTGTTTCTTATTATTGTAACAGGTTGGTCCAGAGTACTTTGTGGAAGAATTGCAACCAGCCCTACTCAAGCTTGGATTTTCAGGTGCTTTCTTCAACAAACAGCATGGCACCAAAGAAGGGGAGGCGACCTTTTATGGGAACCAAAGGTTTAGTCTGCTGGAGTCGCGTCATGTTTCTTGTACTCAACTGATCAAAGAGGTAAGTCAACTCCTTTTTCCCTGTGTCTTATTTTCCAGGTACCTGTGTTCATATCTTGATCAGGATGTGACAAAAAGTTTATTTTGTAGGACATATGAATGATTTTGATATTCTGTGTGGTGTATTAGGTGTATCGTCATTGATCTTACAGGACTTGCAAAGGCGGAACCCATACCCAGAGGACGCAGGGAAAATACTCTCTCATGTGGACAAAGACAACGTAGTCATCTTCAGTAAACTTCATGATTCGTTGACGGAGAACACACTCTGTGTTGGAAACATTCATTCCACTTTTAGTGATTACAAAGCAGTCGATGTAACCACATTGCAGGTGAATAGATAATTTGCACTGCCAGCAGTCTTCGTCATTTTCCTCCCTGGTGTGAACCCACCCTCTTTCTGCCATCTGGTAAATGCGATGAGAGAAAGCTTTCTATCATCGTAACATGATTTATGACGCCCTGTAAAGACAACTTCACCAAGTTTAAATGCATTGTGCCATAACACTCATGGGAAAATTGAATCACCTTAGAGAGATATAGCATTTAACCTACAGACAAATAAATTGACCAGTTTTGTTGACTACCTACGACTACTTCCGGAGAATAGACTGTAGGTTGAAAAGTAAATAATCGGAATGCTTTAATTTACAATGGGTCATTATTAGAGACTTCATGCAAGTTTATAGAAGAAGATTACTTGATCCAAAGCATACCTCTGAGAAGCAGGGAGGCCATCGGGGTCTAACAATCGGGGGCGGGGGCGGGGAGCACATGTTGCCATATGCCTATGATGGGACATCAAGAGCAGCATGTGCTTTAGTTGTTGTGGAGTGACTGAACTGAAAAACTCTGGACCAAAAACATCTCCCAGGTCACCCAAAATGGCATTTCGGACTATGTTTGAGTTGCATTTGAGCAGTCCTTCTTTCTGCACGTTTTGTCATCCCACCCCCTATAAATGTATTTTAAAGTAAATGTATTTGTCGGTCAAAATTAGGTTGGCCCTGCTGTCTGAGAAGGTAGTTTTAGGAAGTTTATCAATTAAAAGTGGAGACTTGGGGGGCTCAGACCACCTGTGTCAGCATGTAGTAAATTCATTGGGCAGCTGCTCAGTG
>VJOZ01030805.1:418-16257 GCA_009801055.1 Stichopus horrens
GCTTATTCCAGGAGATAGCTCAGCGGAAAAACTTGGCCAAAGAAATTCACAGAGGCAATTTACCTTCATGAAGTGGAAGCTGTTGACACATGTATATTCACAAAAATCACACTACTACCACCATTCTTCCTTCAATCTATCAATTACTCCATCATAATTAACAAATACACACCACATCCAAACCTTCCTATACAACACTTACTCCTATCACCTATCATTCATAGGGCCAGACTAGAAAAGATTACTTTGTCTTCATTTTGTTAGCATTGTGAATATCTGTGTTCTTTTCTTCTTCATGTATAGAAAATGGCATAAAATACTTTATATTGCAAAAATTTCTGTCAAAGCATCCTCTTGTCGATTCATTGAAGATATAAATCAAACTGAATCTCCATACTCCAGATATATATACCAAATAAACAAAGAGAACTCAACTCCGATCTTTCAAATGTCACCAACCAACTCCCCACCATAAAACTACGGTTCAAACAACTCCTCACTCAAAACTGCTGTCAAAACAACTCCCCGCCCAAAGACTCCTCACCCAACAACTCCTCGCCACACAACTCCCCGCCACACAACTCACCAAAGAACTCCCCTAAAAGACGACCTGCCGAACAATTCCCTGTCAAGCAACTTCCTACTTAACATGGCAGAACCTAAAGTGGATATTGAGCTATGCAGCTCCCCTAATCAGGGAGAAATTCATTGCACAAGCTGTTTACCAGCTCTCTGAACAATCACCTTTAAAGTGGAAGGTTTGAACGTAAGTAATAACCTTACCCACCCCCCCCCACAGGAAGCTGAAAAATGAATGTACTACTATAGCTGAACAGCATCCGTGGCCACTATATTTCCACAGATCAGTACACAATCTGTCTCTCCAACACAGAACCCTTTAGTCTTGGGCAAGGAGCGTCAAATGAAAGTCTAAAATACCATCCCTCCTTGAATTATTTTACCTGTTCTACACTGACCTCAATAGTGCGTTCAGGTTTAAATTTACTGGTTGACCTAGTTTGCCTCAATTTCCATTCTTGGGAGCTGGCTAAAGTGAAATCACAATCTATCAGAGCCTGGAGGAAGCAGAGACCGACGATTGCTATCCATAATTAATACTTCAACGTTTAAAGAGTAACCTCCAAGAACCTGCTACCCTCTTAAAGTACCTTCCGTATTTTTTTTTCCCTTCCTTTCCATTCCTACCCTTTGCTTTTCCAAACGTGCTCAGAGGCCAAAAGGGGAGTATGTTTGAGAGTAATCACAGTTTTGTAACAATAATGTACAAAAAAGCTATTTGTATGAATTTTTCCTCTGGACTCATCTGGAGGAAGCTGTAGGTGCTCTTTCTGCCAACACTTGTGCAGTTATTTGTCTAGAGGCAACCTGACATCATTTGGAGCATTAAAATTCAAATCGAGCAAATTAAAGACAGGATTACCAGCTGATTGCAAATTTATGACCTCTGCTCTAGCTTTCATTCCTACTAAACATACTTTGATAAATCTGGTTTTTAAAAACGTTCCTTTAATGCGATAGTGACTTACAGTGCTCGGATACAGTGAGTCTGAAGAGTCTGATTAGGCTATGATAGCAACAACCAACATCTTGAATTGCCTTTGACATCAATATTATAGGTACTTGAAGCATACAGATAAGGAGTTAGAGACTCCATGTAACACTGTCTCTAGTAAAATCAATACACTGCACTGGTTACTAAGAAATCAGACCATATCCATTTGATTGTACAATTTGTCACCAAACCTCTTTGCAGAACTAGTTTAAGATTTATCTTTTGATACATCACTCAGCATTTATGATTCATTCCTTGTCTTTTTAAAGAATCCTTAAAATATTTGTTACAGTTTATGAATTTATGCATCAATCAAGACTTCATATTGTCAGACTAAATTTTGCAAAGTGATGAAGTTGCACAACTCGGTGGAGTGGGAATTCAGGAGTGACTTATAATCCTTACTGCTTGCTTACATCAAAGCATTGTTCCACCGTGAGTCTTCAAATGAAGTTCTTCAACTGCGCCCCCCTACGACCTGACTCGGTCTCATTGGGTTGAGTACTGCGAGAAGGAAACATGTATTTTGCTATATGACAGATCTGTATCTCTCAATAATATCAAGCTTTAAACAACTATCCAGCTGACCAGAACTGCAAAGATCTTGCAGCTTTGGAGTGAGCGGATATACCTTTGAATCAGCATTACCATACATACTATGACATCATGATTCTTAAATCTTTGAAATCAATATTAATAGGCTTATTGGTTACAAGCACACATGGGTACTACCATACTGTACTGTATCACACTGCATCCTAACTCTATACAAGCTGAAAGCTGTTACACTCATTGTTGTACGATAGTTGCACACAAAAGGAGATGTGCAAGGCTCTGAAAGTGCAGATTCCCTTAAACATCTTGGTTTGGGAATTACCTACTGGCATATTCACTTCATATAACCTATGCATCACAATATCGACTATTGTCTTGGATACGGCGATTGTGTGTGTGCGAATCTGACTACTGTCCTTCAGCAATTGCCAGGCATTTGGCCATACCGTAACGTGTAGGTTATAAAAGATGAGGGAGTATGCACTGTGAATTGTATTAACTCTTTATGGTAACCTTGCCAAAGAGTACAGACCTCGGATTTTACTTTCATTCAGTGGTAAAAAAAATTTAACTTATGGTCTACTACGCCATTAAAGTGCACAAATAAATAGTAAGGGATGGAACACAGTCACATGATATCTTTTGAACTCCTCCAGCTTGCCTCAAATGCATGAATGAGTCACAGTAACATTCAGCATCAAGTTACTTTCCCCGATTCGAGAGCTTCACGTGCGGCTTCTAATATCTGAGTCTGCAATTAAATAACACCTTACAGACATCAGCAGAGCTCAACTTCGCAAGCAAAAAGTCAATAGCCACGCACCACTTTGTATAATATTTGCAGATTCTCAAAGCATTACCAAGTGCTGTAGAATTAAAAGGTTCACAACGGGTGAGGAAATTTCGTGTGAACAACGTCTCTACAAACTATGTTCAAAATTATTTCAAGAGATTTATTTTATGACAAAATAGAGCGGCAGTTTGGAGGAGCCAGTGTCCTCGAGAGCTTCTCGACGAGGAAAGATGCATTAATGCTGAACTGAACGTGATGATCAAGTATTAAGTTACATCAGGGAATCATGAATCTATCAAATGTCTTCAAGTCACAAATTTTCAACTGACGGGCTTAAAATCAGTCATGATTGTTAACAATTTATACGACAAGAGACGGGGGCTTCCATTGTTGGTGATCTTGCAGTCACATGTAGAGCTCTACTCTTTCATAAAATATCTACACACAGACAAAATATCCACAAACAGACAAAATATCCACACACAAAATAAAATAGCAACCCAATCAGAATTCATAGCTTCTTTTTGCCTTAGGGAAAAAAATGAGCAAACAGACACTTTCTCTGATACAACTCTTTCCAACTTAGCTCACAGTCTTTTCAACATAGGTTGAACAGAGTACAACATACTGCAATTAAAGTATTTCTGTATCAATTCAAATTTTCTACAGACTGTTCCACATTAACTCAAATACTACTAAATAAAAAGAATTATGAATGAAAATTATACCTGATTTGCTTCATAAACTAAAAATTTCTTTCTGTTTTTGCAGAAACAGGAAATACATATCAAACACAGCATGCCAACCATAACACAACTAATTAAATCAACCATGCCTCTACATGTCACGTAATACAAAACCATCTCAGAGACTTCAGTCTCCATGGTGTCTAGAAGAGCTACGCAACAAAGTCCGACGATAATATTTGATGAAAATGAACATTTCCTACGTTCGACACGAGAAAATGTGACACTCTCTCTCTCTCTCTCTCTCTCTCTTATAATCCACTTGGACATCACCCAACCTACTTTAACATTCCCTCCACAAAGACTCTGGAACAAAATTTCAGATCAAAGTCAACAGAGGATCTGAACATGTAGCTTGAAGACAATAAAATTACGATAAGCAGCAATACCAACATCATCACGATCGTCATCGCCATCATCGTTCAGTCTTTAAAATTGATGGAACCACGAGATGGAAGAGATCTACATAAACGACGGTGCCTTAGGAGAGCTACAGATCTGTACATATGACAGAAAATGACAAAGTATGTATGCATACTTTTATGTGATGAGGAATTCCATACATAAGTAATGAGGAAGATCACGATGATGATGATGATGAGGATGATGATGATGGTGAGTCTCCCAGTGTAGCTTTCAACCGCATCACACAGAATTGACAATAGAGTGAGTAACCATCATGCATGAATTTCACATCACATACACTAAAGTCATGTGCAGTGATGTCCGCTTAATCCTAAGTACTCTCTCGACTCTACATGCTCACTCTCTGCCGTACTGTGTACAAAAGGACAAAAGAATGACATCGGAACATTGATTTGTTCACTCAAAGGTAGTCGAGAGCGATTGATGAAAAGATGACTGTAGCCCAGTGAAGTGATTGTTACAGCAATCTAATAAATTAAACTCTACAGAATGTCAATTGAAAATGCGGACAATTGTTCCATAAGTACGGTAATAGCCAAGACTACGGACTCCCTGCAAGGTCGTGACAAAGATAGCATTGACAACAATGTGCTGCAACTTCGCTGTTGCAACAAAAGCGATTAGATGAAACATGTTTGATGGTAAAACATGGTTAATGCTCAGTGAAGCAATCAAAACTACATGAGAATAGGCTTTGCGATAATATTTAACTCATCAAAAATATGGCCACTGCTAATGTAGCATAGCGTACAAGTTATACAAAAATTTATAGTTGATTATCATTATGCATGGTTTCAAAAATGACCTGGTTGGTAGGTGACACAGGCCACGTCAGACACCACAAATTCCTCCAGTAGATCCTTATGACATAGTAACAAACATAACAGACATATATGTACACTAAAGCACAAGGAAACAAAATTACTACTGTAAAGGAAGAAGTTAGTGATGGAAATGACAATAGGAATTACCCAGGTCTGGGTTTATCGACGGGGTAGAAATGTCAAAAAAGTATATCATCGTGCCAAGGCAGTTTTATAGCAATTTCCTCAGAAGGCATGGGTTAACAACTTCTGGTTTTCGTTCATGCATCTACTGTACTTGTGATGTATGTCAGGACTTTTCACATCGATGTGCAGAAAATTCTATAACACCACTGGCATATATGTGTTTTTCACACATGGTTGACTGTGGCCTGCATGTCTCTGTGGGTACTTTGTCATCAAAATGCTGGCAGGTACCAGTAAGTCCCAACTGTGCACAGCTTGGTGCCATTACTTCTGATATTCTGGGCAGTTCTTATGTCTTCGCTGGAAGAGTAAATCTACTATTCTGCCTAACAGACTACCAAAACAAAAAAAACTCCTTTAGATCTATTTCCCAATGGGATCTTAGAATATTTCTATAGGAAGTCAGCCTTGCAAGATAACACTGTTATTTTGAAAACCCCATGATTGAGGTTTAACAACCAAGGACAGGAAATATTTCACAATGTTTTTTTTTTTATTTTATTTTGGTAGTCTTACTGCTTTCTCCCAGGTGATAAGTAGTCAAGCATGTATAATATTTTGACAAGTACTATATCTTGCAAGCAATCAATTCAGTGGCAATTTTGCAACCATGTGACTTTTCCTAGCTGTTCAGATTTTTGCAAAGTGAAAGAAGAAACAGTTTACAAAATGCAAAGACATAGCTACAATAGACACAGAGTTGGGAGAACATATCCCCCCTCCCATAAAGAATATCAAAGTAGAAATCTTTTTATTGCAATAAAAATGCAAAGAAAAATGGAAAAATTTGGTTTTTATATTAATTATGGTAATGCTAGTGCCATTTTAGATCTGAGTCCCTTCACAAAAGCATCCCCTCCTTGAACCCTTCTCCCAGGATGGGATCAATCCCTTATGTGCCTATCTCCCCCCTCCCCACCCAACCAAAAAAAAACCTCTGGTTCAGGCCTACCCAAATGAGACACAATCACAAATTCAAAATAATAAAATGTTCATAAATTTTTTCACCTTGTTTGCTGAGACCAAGATTTTTACCAGTGTAAAACACACACGCCCACTTTAACCAACTGTGATTTAAATCAGGCTAACTCTTTGTTTCTTAAATGGAATTTAAGACACTGTCACTGAATTAAAAAAAAAAGAAAAAAGGAAGAATAGTCCAAATTATGTTACAATAGCACATAATTCATTACAAACTGGAAGATTAGCCAAACAGATTACTATCGCATTAGGAATGCAGGCACAAACTTACAGTGCTAAATACAGAATGTTTTATTGTACCTACAGTGTTAAGTATATNNCCACCATACAATCCAAACAGCATGTTATTTCTCACTCTCATGTTACTTCTCACATAGGAAAGAAGAAAATGTATTCATGCACAACATTTGGCAGATAAGCCAAGATTTTTGAGAGACCAAGTGAGAGAAAAGAATGAAGGTGTAAGTACTTGAGATTATACATTAACATACATAACAGCGGCGATCATATAAAATGTGTTTAAATGGGATGCATGCATCTTTCATATCATTACCTGTTTAACAGCAAATCAAAACCCCTTAAATCACCAAGAGTTTCTTTTCAAAATGAATTACATTAACAAAAGAACATCACAGAGCCGTTACTGGTTGGTGCAACGGTGCTATGTATATGTCTAATAGGAATGGTGATACAAAATGAGTGGCTTTTGTTTTCATTTTTGAGGATGAAACATCATGGCTTGCTCTCATATCATGCAACAATACCATCAACGTAAGTGTGTGTGTGTGTTGTGACTCACAAAATAATCTACCAGTAATCTGCATGTAATGTAATACCAGCAACAAGCCAAACTTCCAAACCAATTGTGACCACATTGGTTGATTTGTCAATACAACTAAAAGAATACAAATTCACGATCAATTAGTGTACTTCTATCCACAATTAATTAGCTTTCAAGGTTTTATGATGGAGCTATTGCAACTCCATGGTTTAACCACGAAGCTTTTACTCACTCCATGGTTGAAACCAACCAACCTCTTCCCCCCAATTGATCTACTACGCAAAATATTTCAAATTCCCACTGTCAAATCACTTTCCTATCAAGTTGCCTGGAGGCGTGTTTGGCTAAAAATGCAAGGACACCTTAATTAATGGACTGCCTAAACTGTGAACAAGAGGTGGGAGATGAGAGCAGATTGATCGAGCCACTCAATGAAAATAGAGAATGAAAAGGTAGGTTTGTGACAAAATGCAATTCTGAACAAAGGCAATTTCGGGAGCCATGCATCCTCTTGTCTGTCTGATAAGTTTGATTCCTACCTGGAGGGATCCATTGTGCCTCATCATCATCATCATCATTCTCACAGGTAAAGCTGCTGCTTGTACCTCAAAGATACAACCAGTAGTTCAAAAATAATACACTCACCTTTAAAGTAGGATAGGATATATTGTGATCAAGACTTTACAGGCTTGTCTGTGCAGCCTTGTTTTAAAGGGACAATATACAAACATCCCACACATAAAAACAAAAGACAAGGAGAAACAATATTTCCACCCACAAATCCCTAAATTGGCAACAAATTTACAGTGTTGCTTTCACTTTTCTATGGGGTGGGTCAATGAAAGATTTGAATTTAATCGCTTTCAACTTGCATCAATTCACAGTGCACAGTATTACTGATATCTCTCTCACTTCACGGAAGACTAAAAAGAAAAGATATGGTTAAAGTGATTGCGCGTGTATGGAAAATCCAGAAGGATAAGATCATGTCTGATCTTGGTAAGTGATAAGCTGTTTTGGAGAAATGAATATTCATTACCTGTGTACCTCTCTTTGACTTGCTAATGAAAGTGCACAGTTAAGTTGAATGAAAACCGTCACCCACACTTTTTGTACTACACATTATGCTAGAAGCATTTGAAATCATACAGCAGAATTTATCAAATGATACCTATTTTTTTCCCAAATTGTCTGGATGCTATCAAAAGATATACTTAACTTTTGGACATGAAATCCACATACTGTAGCTCCTTGGTTTGGGAATTCGTTAGCGGCGTACTCACCTTATAAAACCTCGCGGACACTGACCTCATACAACCTATGCATTACTGTACTGACCATGGTCTAGCATTTGGCAATTGTGTGTGTATATCTGGTCAACTCCCTTCCAGAATTGCCAGCCTTTTGGTCTTGGAGCTCGACGTTTTCACTGTGCATCTGCATCTTTACTAATCGTTGCACTAAGTTAAACAATGCAATAGTGTGTGCAAGGGGTATGTCTATGATGTTAATATGTCATTTCAAAATACTATAAACACACTATAGAACAACAAGCTTCATTTATGCAAGTAGCAACACTGTCCACAGATCTGAAAGAAAAATGTTTACTTCGATTTCCAAGGCGAATATTTGACAAGGGTTTGATATTTGATGGTGACACTGAACATGTACACAATGTAACACAACAAGCATGGACAGCAGAACAAAATACAAAGTCACGGAAAAATGACTGTTTTTGAGGGAGTTATCAGCAACAAGAATAGAAATGGCAAAGGAACCATGACAGATAACTTTGAAAATGTCACTTTGACAATGATGTGGCGTTGCCAGTGTATTGAGCAATGGTGTTGATGGTGCTGAATGCTGCTTACTTCACTTTCAAATGCAAATTAACCTTACTGGAAGTACTTCCAATAAGGTGATACACAATGCCACCAGGATAATTACAAACACACATTGCAATCATCAAACACTATCACTTTATTAATTAAAATTATACAGCTATTATTTCATAATTAAGGACAATTTGTCATCCATATCGGTCAACGATCTTCATGCCAAATAATTCACTCAGGAAAAAAAAAGTACACCAGCAGATAAGACCTCAGATTTTACCATTGTTACATTTCAGAAAATAATGCTATTGCAGTCATCTACAACTAGGTAGCATTGGCATAAATTTAGCTTTGATGTAATTTAGTACAAACTAATAGTACAAACTATATATAATTTCAAAACATCCATCCCAGGTTCCATCAAAAAAATAAATAAATAAATAAAAAAAATAGAAAATTTTTTTAATTTGTCTATATCCCATGAGTTTTGCACACCTGAACTGAAGATTTAGGTCAGAGAATGAGCCGGTTATGTGTGACAATTTGACATAGTACAGCTCTGTCTCATCAGATTCCAATACTTTTCCGTATTTTTATTCGGAGTATTATGCAGTATTGTCACCGATCTGGTCCTCTACAATTCAAAATGAAAATGGAAACAACACCATTGGCTCTGTGCACTGCAACTGAACTAGAACTACTGTACATAGGCAAGCCAGTAGCAAATGAACAACTATGTTTCATAACATAACTGGGAGAGGCAAAAAAAAAAAAAACTTCATAAATCAATCTAAAAGGCAAACATTACATGCTCATAATAGTACAAACTATATATTAAAGTCAGTTGCAACAAGATTACTTATGAACTCATAAACATTACAGAATTGCGTTTTGTCACAAACCTATCTTATAGATTTTCTAAAAACATAAAACTTTCTTCACAGAATAGTTGTCTTCAAGATGAAGCAAACAACTGCATATAAAAGCCAGTTTATTCAACATAGGCCCTGCTCTGGTCATTTTGCTAAGTTCAGAAAAATGGATGTCTCTTTCATCACTGACGGACCTACTGTCTGCATGACTTTCCCTATCAAAACATCGGCTAATATATTCACAGTATGAGTATTTTCAGAAAAGACACCTCAGAAACAATTTGATGGACCCATGACAGAGGGAACAATCAGAAAATGATAATACAGTCCCATTAGCTCATGGGGAAACATCCAATGACCTCTGACCTTCAAGACATAAACAGACATCATTTGTATACCAAATTTAAAGTCTGATCAACTAAGAGTGCGGTTGTGGTGAAAGGGAGAAAAATCTTACCCTGTCAGAAAAAACAATGAGCAAAGTTAATTTTACCTTTACATTTTGCATCTATAGGTTTGGTTAAGAATGTTGGTGGCCTCAGCATTCCCTATAAGTTATTATTTAAACAGCGATGGAATGTTTTCTATAATTTTCCCCTAAATATTCATCGTAATCCAAAGGCGGGTCTTTCAGACATACAGTACCATGCCGCGGAACTTCTCTCCAATCTGGTCTACAGTGTGCCAATGCATCTTACACTTCTTGATGACAAAATCAAAACTAATAGGTTACAAACTGAAAGCTAGAGCATTGTCTATACAACACGTTCAATAACCATTTGAAGTATTTCCGTACAAAATTGAAACAGATCTAAGTGCAATTATTTTCACTTCATTTCTCAACCTCTTACAGTACTTTTCCATTTCAGACTCATAAAATAAGGTCATAGCTGCACTCATAAAATTCCTACTTTTTATGCCCTTTTTTCTGTTTTCCATGAAAAATGCAGGCACACTGATTGTCCATAGATCAATATTCTGAAAGAGACAACATACACAGTGGGTCTAGCTGCCAGGTTTATCTAAATCTTTGTAGGATCAACCATCTTGTATGATGAAGTCCCAAGGCCTTAACCTTTCATCACTCTGAATAACACTCCTGCACAGCTGGTTCTGAGATCACAACAACTCAAATTATAATTGAGGAAGGAAATAATTTATTGAGTCACAGGAAAGTGGGGATTTAATTGCCTCAAAAAATTTTGTTTCCAACAAGTCATCTTTGAAGGAAAATCCATTATTTTATGGTAAGAGTTCATTCGATTGTTTAGCTTATAACACTTTTTACACCATTAGTCTCAAAAGGTCGAAAGTCAAAGAATAAACAGAAATATGTAGGTAGAAGAGAAGTGGATCAAAACAGAAGCTGTGGATCAAAACCAGATCCCTATCATTCTCACAAATGAACCATCAAATGTTAACAAAACGCTTCATGGCACTCGTAAAGGCATGCAAAACATGGAGCATGTATTAAATGTTTGTGAAATTTTGTACAAAAGAGCCTAAGGGCACTATGGTTCCTTGCATGGAAGCTTCTTATAACTGTAACCCTTAAATCTTAACCAAGATACTAAGCATAAGGTTTATCCACAATACTATTACTTGCATCCCCCAAAAATTTGGGCCCCAATTTGTCTCTTAGAATGCTGATCAGAGAAAGCTCATCAAACTGTAACCCTTAAATCTTGACTAAGATACTAGGTATGAGGTTTATACACAATATTTGCATCCCCCCAAAAATTTGGGCCCCGATTTGTCACTAAGAATGCTATCAGCGAAAGGCACTATTCTTGAAAACCCTTCACATTGTAACATAAAATCTGTAGAAAAACAATTGCTTTGCATGAGTTAATAATTCATGGCCCAAATGGTCCATTGTGAAGATGGACCATCAAAACTGAAAGCTACAAAAGGTTCTACTACCAATGTGCTGATGTGACATATCTTCCACACAGTAAAATAAAAATCTGTAGAAAAAGAGGCATTTTGCATAATTTCATAAAATGGCCCATATGGTCCATTTCAGACCAATATCCTGAACAACCTGAAGATACCACTACCATGTATGTAGTAATGTAAAACAACTTACTGTACTGTAGGAAATGAAGCATTTTACTACATTGCAAAGAGAAGCAATTTTCATGACTTCATAAAACAGTCCATATGGTCAATTTGAACCTATGACCCAAAAATCATGAACACCACAAAGGCACCATTACCATAGCAGTAAATGTAACACAACAACTCCAAGTACTATACAATCTGCAGGAAAAGACACACATAGCATAAATGAAGAAAATACAGAAATTGCAACCTTAGGTTACCCATGGTCCACATGTGACCTGTAACAACTTCAATTTATATATACACTCGCCAATGGCTCATAATGCAAGGATCATTGTCGTAAAATTAAATGAAAAAAGTTTCATTGTTCAAGGGGGAGCAAATTAATAACAATAAGCAGATACTGTAGGTAGCTAGTGCAAGAGAGCTTCACCACAATTATGCAATTCTAAGCACCCACCAGCTACGTGATGTATTACGCAACTTGTAATCTGTTACTCTGTGCTACAGGTACTATATCACCCATTGTATCTGCAACTCAATTCCCCACAACTTCCCGCTGTGGGTATTCACGATTGACTATACTGACTCCTTGCCTCACCAATGCATACATTTAACCCATGTTCAAATCGTCCTCGAAACTAATTCTAGCACCGCGCCCTGTAAGACCTAGCCCACACTTGCTTGCCTTGTCTTGCCTTGTCTACAAAGTGAAGTTATTGATTACACTGATGGACCATACAAGCATCCACAGCACAAAAATAGGGCAAGACTTCCTCCCTAAACAAAACTTCCATACCTATACTGTACCACTTCAAGTTAGAAATTGCCTATTTACTTTTTTCAGTGTAGTATATTTTAAGACCAGAGTGTATGGTAGCCCAAGATTGCCATAATATTTAACATCAATACTGTACCTAATGTTGTTTAGGACTAAAATAGGTGCCCTATCCATTGCCTCTTGCTTGACCACCAAAGTAAGCCAAACCTGTTCACATCTTTCTGCCATAATGTATCCACACACCAAGTACAAAATTCCTCCAAGCTTTCTAGAACTATCAGAAATACAAAGTTAAAAGGTTTTTTAAGTTCTGTCCCCAATGCCCCCAGATAAATTTGAACCTTCATCAAAAAGAGTAGAGTACATCTTATCAACATAGCAGCTCTACATAATAAGTTTGACTTTCACCCAACTTTCCCTTCTTTAGTTAGAGCATAAAATAAGCAAATGTCACAGACTCCCCACAACTTCCTGGTGTGGGTATTCACGAGTGACTATACTTACCCCTTGCCTCACTAACGCATCATTTGACACTATGCTCAAATCGTCCTCAAAACCAATTCTAGCACCGCGCCCTCTAAGGCCTAGTTCGCCCTCGTTTGTCTACAATGTGAATACCTAAACACACACATCAACCTGACTGTATTGGTTCCTTTGCTTTAAGAAACCAAAAAAGCCAAACTGGATTGTATTTTGAATGTTACATGCATGTAATATTTTCAATGGAAGATCACAGACTGGAACATGAATAACATAGTAGTGTACAAACACAAAAATTTCACTTCCTGGTCATTTTGGTTTAGGGCATGCAAAAAGATTTTACCTCTGACTAACCTATGACCTCACATAGGTTTGGACATAAACTCTTCAATCATGCAAAATTACCATCTCCTAAGTCATCAAAAACCATTGACATTTTAACACAGTGACTAAATACCACAGCAGTCAGAATGAGGATGGATTTTAAAAGATTCCTTACTGCACTTACAAAATAACAACCCTGGTGATTTCCTATTGTCAAACACAAAGGATGTGTTCATTGAACATCGTCAAACTTCTCTTCCATATAGGAATTCCATGTAAGCAATGGAATGCCAACAACAGTCAATAGAGGAAGTCTGTCATTACTACAATGTTCACATGATTTATCCACAGACAGAGAATAGATAGCAAGATTCAAGAATAACTGCAGGCACAAACTGTTGATAATGAAAACAGTCTGCTGAAAAGTATAAACATCAACACATTCAAGCTGACATCAACAGCTTGAATAGAACCAGAAAGTGTGTAAACAGTACTTATAGTCATGAACTGAATTTCAGGAAGACTTTTTTTTTTCAGAGGTTAACTTTGTTTCTTCCTCCTCCCACACTCATTGGAATCATTAATCAGGCCAGACTGAATAAACAGAACATCAATGATACACTGGAAAAGGTAAAAGTAACAGGCTTTTAATTCACCTATACAGTGGTATTATGAAATCAAGGATGGCCTTCCATCTCTATGTGTGCAATTTAAATCATACCCAGATGAAAAGCTTTCTTGTCATTTCACAAATACAGTCCTGAGTGCAATAGTTGTATAAAGACATGTCATTAGAACAACATGTCATCACATGAATCTCCACATCATTAACCATATGTAGCATACTTGAAGCGAAAACCCAACATGGCTGTCATGAGCATGGGGATAGAGGGCACTGCACTAAAAATTTATTCAGGAATGCATTACACAAGGTCGAACAATGTCTTTAGCGTGAACAAGGGATCAGTGTACGTCTACAGTGTGAACATGTGAATGATCGCATCATCAACCATAAAGTGGAATACTTGAAACAAGTCTTAACGAAGTCATGGGGACTTAGATTAGTGTCCAGATGTCTTTGAAGTCTTTCACATCTATTAAGTATATTAGCCCATTCACTTCCACCAATCTGAACAGGATGGACACCCTAGGGTGGGGGGAATAACATATGCTAGCGTGTTGTCCTTTCTCACTGCATCAATGGCCTACTCAGAGTGACTCCTTCCAGAGCAAGACAAAACAATCAAATGCTATCCCTCCAAAACAATATTCAGTTCAAAGTTTTACAGAATGCTCAAGGGTAAATTATCTTCATGAGTACAAACCGAACCAGAAGTACTACAAGTATCAGAACTAGGATACCCAAACCCTCAAGGAATGGAAAATTCATGCCCTTTTGATATATAAGTACCTTCTTCAAGGCAGGATGGTGTCTGTTTACTTTTAAGGAGGTCAACAACAGTTTGATTGCCCTTAATGAGATATCAACATGGTCAGACCTTTCTCAACCACTATCATATGTTTCCAATGAGCAATTTAGTGGGCCAAAGTTCCGGTTTCGACCAATAAAACTACAAAGAATTGACCCTACCTCTCTTGTGTCATTGCACACAACCATCTACTGTTATTACAAACCACGGTTTCCAAACAGTGGTCCTGCATATCTGTAAGCGAAAGAAGGTTATCTGCTTGGGAAAGTAGATGCACGACTTTTTTTGGGGAAAAGTGAAAATAACTGTCCCACAAAATCCATGTGAAACAAAACTAGAGAAAGGAAATTATTTTCTGCAAATCATAGCTTTAAAGGAAATACTGCTTTTGAAATAAACCAACGTAGCATAGACTATACTTACCCCTTGCAAATCATAGCTTTAAAGGAAATACTGCTTTTGAAATAAACCAACGTAGCATAGACTATACTTACCCCTTGCCACACTACTGCATCAGTTTGACCTATGCTCTACTGCCCTCGAAGTCAATTCTGACACCGCGCCCTCTAAGGCCTAGCTCACCCTCCTTTGCCTTTCGCTCGAGTGCCTTTTCAACGTGTATTTTTGCCTTGCTGTTTGCCTCGCGCGAAGGCAGCTGTATCGGGACTAAAACCCTGAGTATTCATGTTTTTTCGTTCCATACATTATAGTCGTTCTGTCTGATATATTTTCCCTAAATTAGCTCTCGCTTCTCCGAGAAATTTAGGATTTAATATTTCAGTTTTGTGCAGCATGCCTAGGACTTAAATCTTATCGTGCACAGTTTATCCTCTTAGCCCTATTGTTTGAAAAAGTATATTTGAAGTATTAGGACTATCTGGAAGGCTGTACAATGGTTTTCCTTTAACTTTCATTTACAATATACAAAGGCAACAATATTGCAAACTTAGGTGTCACTTGGTATGTCTTTGTGATTAGTGTCTTACATGTTACATAAGGGGTTAAGAAGGGGTCAGCTGTCCCAATGTAACCAGAAAGCCAAAAGGCTTTGTGATTCCTTGCTACATGGCTATATTATAACAAACATGAATTATTCACATGGCAAGTATAAGATCAACTGGAGTTATTTTTCTTGATACACCACAGGTCTTTAACCCAACATGACAATTTTTTTGGTGACCTAAAATG
>VJOZ01030848.1:0-10142 GCA_009801055.1 Stichopus horrens
ATCCTTCCGATGGGTTGGCACACTTGTTGACGGCCTTTTGTATGAACTTCCCATTTTAAAATTGACAGTGTACCAAGACGTGGAGGAGAGAGTGGTGAAGTTCCGTGACCAACTCACAAAGAAGCTGATGCAGCTGCCAAAGTCATTAGATGACCAGAAGAGACTGATCAGGTAACTGGATGGGATGGACTATCCTGCCGTCCAATCACGGAAAGCCATTTCATTAAACTTTTAAAGTAACGATTTTTTGACATATGTCTAAAACTTTTGCTCTTATTCAAACCCCAGGGTTCTTCATTTCTGTTCAAAGTGCAATATTTCTGATGCTTACTGTATGTGATCAAGTACCTCTCTGTGGGACAATCATGTCTTACACCCACTTTCGCGCTGTTGGCTGTCAGTGCCTGTTCAAATGTGCTTTTGCAAGCTTAATGCACCCTTCCTACATTAGAATAAGTAACCAGAAAGGATAGCTCTTCTGTATTTTTTTTTACTTTTACATGTATGCCAAACTCTCATTATGGTGACTAAATCCCCTTTTTGCTCCATTTTTTGCTCTCCTAAAGATTCATTTTAAGTTATCAACAATAAAGAAAAGCAAGCCCTTAATGATCAGTGACAAAGACAACGATGATTTTCTTGACAACAAGTGTCAGATGAATAATGATCGTGTTTGTGCTTATCATAGATACCTGATTGAGCTGGATGCCTTGGGAGATCCCGCATGGGATTGCATATGCAATCAACAGAAGTGGATTATTAACCTTCTTAATTCATGCAAAGAAGAGCACATCGTATTAGGTAAAGCATTTCTCCAGTTTACAATTATTTCTTTTCCTTGCCCTTATTCTCTTGGAAAGACCGATGTTGCATTGTAATTATAAATGAAAACCTGTCCGTTGTAGGAAAACCGAATCAGGCCTTTTTCCTCAAACAGATAGCTTACAATCATCCCTTCATAGTCATGATCTACTTTGCAATAACTCATGCAGGATTTTTTGTTTTGGCCAAATCTCTACTGGTGCCCGAAAAGAGGCAAATTCAATCTGGAAGTGTTGTATCTCTGTTTACAAACAATTTGTCACAATGTTGTCAAGAGTTCTCAATTATGTGCAGTCATTAGTCCATTCCAAAGCCTGAAAGCCGACAAATATTCAGCGAATTGATTGGAAAATAGGGTAGTAAATGTAACTGTCACTTGGGTGAAAAATCCTAAGTACTGCATGCACAGTCAGATGTTTTGCTTAGCAACACTTGATACCTGTAAAAAGATTAATTGATGTGCATTCTCACAGTGACTTTTAATTGTTGCAGCCATGGCAACTCAATAAATTTTGAGATCAATGTAGTATGCTCATGTAGCTTTATGTATCATTATAGATAAAAGTAACTTGGATCAGGATCAGCATGTTCTGAAGGTCAAAGGTCACCACAGACGTCAGTACTCTGGTTAGTATCCACTTGTTCTTTTCTTATTTGATGGCTAACCCACATCATCACTGCTGGTAATGTTTGCGTCCGGTGCTCATTGCATGCTGGGTAAAACACACCATGCAAAACAATGCAAACAAGAATTGTTTGAGTGAAACTTATGTAAAGCTCATATAACATTGATAATTGATAATTTAATAGAAATCTGTCCATGCAACAGTAAGCAGGAAAGTGAGGCAAGGAATTCACCTAGAGAATGCAGAGAAACTGCTTGGTGGTACAGTATGTTTGTCCTTTGTAGCTCATTCTTCTGCTGTATCATTACAAATGTTGAAGACTGCTTGCTTTACCAGGAATAGAGGTTTTCCAACTGACCTCTTAATTAGCAACTGTCGCTACACTGCCACACTGGATGAAATCAATGTTTCGTGTAACTAGCACCAGACCGTACTGCTTCAGTGACACCACGTGGTGGCAATTTCGATATTTTCACATTGTTGTGTAACCTGTCATAGAGGGCAAATGATCCGTAAGTGCATGGCCGTAGGCTGTATGATTTGGAAAGGCAAAAAGTCTGGGCTGATGTTCCACATATTTCCTGAGAATGTAAAGAATGAAAGAAGCAGATGCGTTGGTCATAAGCAGTAGTACATCATCGTACGGTATGGCGCAGCAGGCACGTTTTGTTTTCCATCCAATAAGGCGTTTCCATGGTGATGTGATGTCACTGCAAAACCTCTAAACTGAGTGGACATCACATAGTGACACCAGGAATGAAAATCTCAAATATCTATCATACCAGTCCAATTTGTGCCTCTAGGATTTAAGAGCAACATGCTGTTTCCCCCCTATGACTTTGAAATAGACCCATTTGTGTTTTCTTGATCTTAGTGAGTTTAATAGCTATGGAATTGAAGAGACAAATTTGTTCACAGTATGGTGAGCAATCCCAGTCCAGTTTGCATTTGCTGAATCACACTGACACAAACTATTGGTTTGCAAAAGTAAGTCAGTGAGCGTTTGTCGAGCTCTACTGACAGTGAACATCAGTGCAAATAGCTTTTATCTTGACACTTGCAAATTTGTTCATCTTTTTTAACTTTTGGATTTTATATATTTTCATCTTTTGTTTGTCTGGTGTATAAACAAGGACCAGAAAAATAAGTTGTGAAATATTATTTGAGCTGTATTTATTTAGCTGTACTTATTTAGCTTATTTTGCATGAAAATATTTGTGCATTAATGCAAAAGGGAGTCCTTTCATCAAATTGGTTAACCATGCACAGGGAATAACAAATTATGGGTTTTTACCAGCCATTTTCTTATTTTCATCATCTTAGCTCTAAAAGTGTCAGTAAAACTAGCACATTGCATGCCTTTATTTTCAGTTCTTTCATTTGCAAATGTTCAAGAGGTTTCCTGAGTTTTTTTGTCATTTTTTGTTTTTCAAACATTTCATTCACTATGAGCTGCTTCACCAGCACTAACAGATATTTTCGTTTCTCCCGTGAACATGCTCACATCGGCCAGGATCAGGAGTGCAGATCAAAGTCACACCAGCTGACAACAGTGGTAAGGTTGAAACCAAGATGTATGTATCAGTAGTCCAAAGGCATGTGAGGCCAACTGGATGGACTGCCCCTTTAATAGTCGGATGAGTTGCAGATCTGTAGTTGAGAATCACTTGCAGGCACTTTTGAAACAAAAGAATTCTATCAAATCCCTTCAACTGTTGCAAAGTTTGGTTTGTGGATTCAAACTTGAAGGAGCATGAGGAACAGTTTTGAAAGCGTTTTTGAAAGCGTTTTGCTTTTTCATACAGCAGTAGAATTCACACAGTAGATTAACATTTCTGTGTTCGTGACTGACACTGTAGAACATATTGTTGATCTTAGACAACCCAACAGAAACTTGCCCCTGTTCACAACAACTTAGAATTGTGCAACAGCAAAATTTCTCTTCTACTCTGGGTGAACCTGTTTTACAACAACTTCGGTGCTGTTGGGTTGCCAGTGGTTGTTTACAAGGAGGTCATTACCCCCAGTAGGTAATTACCCCAAGGAGATTATTACCCCCTGGAGGTAATTTTGTTTGTCATGGGGGTAATCACTATTCAGGATTTTTCTTTAAACATTATCATTCTGTAAGGTAATTCCCTGAATCCCACGATCTGATATTGTAATGACTGTACTGAACTGTATAACAATATCAGCATCAGACCCATTTCAGGGCATGTCAAAGTTGACCGCAAATTGATAGCAATACTTTGTGGAATCTTCAAGCATAAGTTTTTATATGTTTTATCGGTGGTATTATATTAAGGTGGCTGACTAGAAGAGGGGTAATGGGATAAAAAAGGTTAAGAACAAGTGGGGTAGACCTTATGTAAAGTCAGGCAAACTCTGAACCCCTGGAACTTCTCATTCAGTCACATTGAGATCGATGTTGACCAAGGAAGTGCAGAGCCCATCCAGATCTAGAATTTGTCATTGCATTCTTTGTGATGACCAATCAGCTGCCATACTACGTCCAGTTGTTCAAGGTGTAAAGTTCCAGAAGAATTAAGTTCCTTATTTGAACCTGACGTTAGATGGCATGTTTATCAGTCTTTGAAGTGTATGCTAGTCCATGGTCTGAGTATTACCAACTGGAGGACAAATTAAAAGTTCAGAACTATAAAATGGATTAGTATCAAGCTCACATCTATTGTTGACAATGCTATAGTAAGTTGATGCATATGTCACGCCTGGGACCTTGCCTCAGAACAAAAACCTCACCTGTGGACATGCATTCTCGGATGAGGTGTCGTCATCAATTTTCGTGACTCAATTAGACTTTCCACATCTGGACTTAAGAGTCTCATGTCAAATACAAAAGCTGAGTAAAAGAAGAAGGCTGGAAACTTGAAAGATCATGTGGATTATGTAGATGTAGTACAGTGATGACAGGTTTGAATGTTATCTTGTGTGGTAGTGTCAAGAGAAGAAGAGCCAGCCAGCTAATATTCTAGTGGAGTTATTTTGTTGTCAAGCTGAGACGAGTCTTCTGATAGAGTGGTATCAAACTATGAAATGATCCTGCATAGCAGAGAAGTAAAGAATGTTGTTTGATGTTTCATGTAGCAGTGAAAGGAGAAACCTGTTGTTTGCATTTATATGATGATGCGGACTGATTTTGCCATTGTTTAGTGGTTTGTGTGTAAGTAAATGATCCAAAACATTTCCAACCAGCTTACTTTAACTATAATTTCGGAGTTCAGACTCCCTGTAAGTATGCATAGGTCAATTCCTTTCATCATAATAATTTTGTTATGTTATTGCAAGAAACATTGTATGTTTCCAAAATGTTTGGGGGAAAATTGATGTCATAATTATCATAATATTAATGTCATAATTTTCAGGTGAAGGCAAATTTAATCCCCCTCAGAATGTTGTGTTTTTGGAGGAATTAGTGGAACTCATCGAGCTGAGCTTTCCTGACCTATGGAAGCTGGGACAATCCTATTTCAATGCATCCATAGTATCTGAGGTTAGTCAGTCTGTCATTCCTTGTATTTTCTTTTAATTTTTATAGTAATTTTTCTTGTTCTTGTTTGTGTAATGAGTTTCCACATCAAATGCAAATCAGAATTATGTTTGTAGCCTTTTCATAGCAGAATTCCTCCTCACTGTACAATTGATTTTGTGGCAAACAATGACCAGAACCATAATGTGCATTAAAGCTGACCGATAATCTTCTGAAATCTGAAAATGTGACAATGAGAAGTCTTTCCTGCATCAATGACTAGGTGCCAGCTCCCAGAAAAAGTTCAGTGCCAAATTTCATCCCAGCACAGTTATGGTCTAAATTGCCCCTCAAGGTTCTGTGACATGAAAATGTCATTTTGGAGTACTAGACTGTTTTAACCATTAAAAATTTTGAAATGTAGCCACAAATTCCATCAAAATCCTTTGAATATTGACAATATTAAAGGCAAATTCCTGTCTTACACCTACAATATGGTTAAAATTTTTGTGAGTATGCAAATTTACAACGTCAGGAGAAAGACTCTTATGATATATCTCATGTTATCCTTTGTTTTCGTAGCTTTTATTCAAAGGCAATTGAGAATTTCATATGCCCGGAAGGTTATGTTTGGAATTATATATTTTCTTTTTAAAAATATCGATAACACTGACCAATGTAAAGCCCATTCATAAAGTTAAGACATAATTTAAGTCTAACAAAATAAGCACTGACTCCGTGCATCACTCCACGTCATCTGTTTCTCATTTTCATCAGACTTTAATCTTTTGGTGTCATTGCCTGAGACCACTTCAGTGATCCATTGTCTTTCTGCTGTTTGATATCTTCTTGTGTTACCTTTTTTTGTTATTGTTATATTCTTGTTCCATTGTTTGGTCTTCTGTTGACTCATTTGGTTTTGACATTTGCATTGTTTTGATGGTTCTGGGCTCCATCCTGTGTACAATTGTAGACCTTGTACAATTGTAGACCTAACCCCCGTCCTCAACCCTAACCCCTTCCAGTAAATTGCCCCTGATCTAACCATTACACTACCTCAACTCCCTAGCCTACCACACCCTCTCTTCTACACTTCTGTTTTGTGTGATTTCGATCCAGTGATTGCTTTAATCTGCAACAAAAGAGTGTATTCTCTTCAATATTGAATCATTTCTTTGTGACAGGCTGGTGGCAAAAGCATGAGAATAGACAAATCTAAGGAGAAAGTGTTCAAAGTAAGTTGCTTCTGTTTATCTTTACTAATGACAATGACCATTAGAACTGCTATCCTTCAAATGCATGGCTTATTTGATTGAAAGTCTACAATCTTCTAACCCGGTCCAGTAGTGTTAGTGGTCAAGATTTCATGTAGCATCTTTCTTGAACTGTCTTACATTTGTGCAAAGGTCTTTCTTAGTTTCTTATCACAGATGGCAAAATATGGAGGGAATTTTGTGTAGAATTATCCATGGGTTATCTAAGAATAAGAACAATGCATTCACCTTCATAAGAAGTCCACTGAACCAGGGGGAATTTTATGTGGTAGTCAGAAAATTTTTAGTGTAAATCTCATTACGATTTTATGAATGTAAAGAGTATTTTGACGTAAAAAGGGTCAGGGGTGCCAGACCTTTTTGAGTGGCAGGTGCAGCCTTTTGAAGTGAGCTGAAAATGTGTCTGTGTCATAAAATGGAGGGAAAGGGACCTGTGGCAAGTGGCAAGTAGGGTATACAACATTTTTCCACACAAATTTAACCACCCCAATTGGTGTTGATACTAGACACTTACACAGCTATGAGATGCATCTCTTTGGGAATATCAGGAACAACACATTCTCATTTGTAGACAAACAGGCCCAAATTTATGTACAGTCCTGTCACCTCGGTGATATTTTATTTGAGAAATAAATGGGCAACCTGCTGCTCCCACTGTCCATCCCCCCCTCCCCCAGCTGAGAAGCAGGGGAGCAGCTGCCCCAATGAGTTTAACACCCTGAAAATGATAACCTTAAAACTGTGTCAGGAGTCCCAAATATGTAACATAGCTTTGGTTTCTTATAGGTCACCAGGTAGGGGAGGAAAGATGAAGCACAAAAACACGTTGACTTATGCACAAATTATGGATATGGCTCAAATAGTAATAAGTGCCATCTTTCATTGGAGGACATACTAACCTTGCAATATTTCTCAATGTCAAAGTCATCGCCAGCTTAGAATGACCTCAAATTTTTGTCTGAGGTTTTGTTAAAGGAGCATGCCAACAACCTTCATTCCCACCCGACAGAACATGGTTACCAGCACCATCGAACATTTTGCAAATTTGGTAAGAGCTGCATTTCTGCCAGATACTCTGAAGAATGTGTCCCATGAAGTGAGGAAGACCTTGGGATTCTGGAAAGATAGAAACCAAGAAGGGTCCGGCGCCTGGCTACCACAATGTGTCCGCAGTGTCAGGTGGGTGATTTAATCGTGATAGCATAACCCCCCACCCTTCCCTGGATAATTCCCTTGGAAGACCTGGCATGATAATTTCTTTGGGGAAAGGGTTAAGGTTAATAACAAGGTTGTGGCAATTGTCAGAGAGAATTGTCTGGGAATTGTCAGGGATCAATTTAAACTTAGAACATGCTCAGTTGTAGTAGTATTGCTCAGTAGACTTTGGCAAGTCAAATAAATTTGGAGTTGTGTCTGGCAGTTTGATCAGTTTGCGACACAATTACTACTTTGTATTCATTTCAGTGACTTCATAACTGCCACCTACACATATTTGACATTTTATTTTTTGCAGGAATTATTTCATAGACAATGTTGGGCCTCAAACAGTGTTAGTTGGTCAGAATAGGTCTTCTTGTTAATAATCTATGTTGTAAGAGATAGGCTGACTTGCCAAAAAAAATTAATTCAAGCTGTTAAGTGTTAATCACCCAAAAAGATGATGTCCATGAATGGTTTTTTTTTAAATTTTCAAGATAGGTGTGACTCCCAGAAAAGTGGAGTGGAGTCACAATCCCCGGTCAAGAGTCACATCTTTGAAGTAGAGTCTAGTTAATCGCTCAAACCTGTCACACAACATTCTGGGCATGCTGATAAAATGTGCAACACCTTCCGAGGGAGGAGGCATTGTTCAGCTTAAGCATACAGCGCTTATTGTCAGCAGACAATAATGTGTTTGGACTTACATTACATATTTCTTGAGATGATCTACTCTTTGGCTCAGCATTTTTCTGCAAATCAACTTTTGATCTGTGGCCATCAGAAAGGACCATCCCTCTGTTCAGTTTCAAAGCTGTTTAAGCTGCAGATACATTACACTGATACTCAGTTTGGTGTCCTATGCTTATCAAAAATAAGAGTTTAAGAGTTTTTTTTTAATTTAGAAGCACATAAACATTTTGTCATTTGTGTTTTCTTAAATCATTCCTGATTGGTTTCAATTGTTTCATAGAATGCGTATGCAGAGAAGCTATTTATGGACACCATAATGTGTCAAAGAAGACTGTCTCAATGTGAACAATATATGACAGTTTTGGAATCATGATTATTTTACCAATCATCTTCTCTGAAATTTCAACGATTGACTTTGCGTATGCATCTTCACTGAATGTTTTCCAATTATTCAATTTCTTCTTTCACCGTAACTGCAACACACCATGATGCAGTTACCGTAAGGATTGAGGAGGATTTGTGACGAAGCTGTAATTGTTATATTTTATGTGAGATGCTAGGAGATGAGAAGATGAAAATGGAGTCCTCTCACTTTGTTCCCTTGTTTTGTTTTCACAGAGGCATCCTTGGGTCCCTGATGGCCCTGGAGGTACCGGCCAACTGTTTGGACGTGATTCACTCGTTGCTGGCCGACCTGAGGATCCACTGCATGGATACACTTTTCCAGGAAGCAACTGAAGGTATCAAAAAGTTCAAATCATTTTAAATCAATGCCTCATTTTCTTCTGAAAAAGTGAACCCTTCCTTTTCAACACTGCATTACGTTGATCTTTGCTGTAAAGTGTCCAGAACAACTTGGCGGATTAAAAATTTACCACTATTTTCTAGGTGATCTCGGTCAAGATGCTGTTACTCTTTTACTTCTCATAAGGTAAACACAGGGCCCTTTTTAACCTTGCTATGTACACTCAAATGTTGCCTCATTAATAACAATAGGATTGCTCAAGAATGTAAAGATATTGCCCTGACGATAGTCGCAAACATATGCACTAGCCAGTACAAGTGGTCTTACCAAAGATTACCCCCTCTACACTGTCGTCAAGTGGAGGTAACCTGCGACAGCCAAAACCTTTTTCCTTTCATGTTTGATAGGTCACTTTGCCTATTTGGTCATATATGACACCACTTAAACCCAGAAGTTGCAATATAAAGGAGTGACCTTCGAATCCACTTTTAAGGAAATTTATCATTCCAAGTTTGTGACAATTCCACCTACAAAAGTTGCAAGGTTTTCTTATGAATCAGTATTGTCTCAATTGAATATACATTCATTGCAACGAAAAAGTGTGTCACTGAAGGTGAAATTATCCACCTTCTTTACGACAATCCAAACAAAATTAACTTTCTCCAAGGTGCCCATCGAATGCGCCTCCCATTGACTTAGTGTAGAAATGACAAAGAATGGTGGCGTGCTTCACTATTTCAATCTGCCAAACCTAAGCTTTTAGAAGTTGTGGTTTGTAAATGATAGGCTAGAGGTGCATTCGATGGGCTCACGTGCTAGTTGGCTACCTTATAATACAAAAGTGATTGTTTGATAATGATTCACATGTAACAACAAGTTAGGATTTATTGGTTTCTTGATACCGAATAACTTTATCAAAGTCTGCCCTAAGATTCTGCATATTCATAATTTTCTTTCAAGCAACAAAGGCCGATATTGATTCTGTTTGTTTTTTTATTAACCTGTTTGCAGATATCCAAAACTTGTACACCCGAGAGACCTGGGTACTGCAGATGGATGAGCATGGTGGCATCTCGTCCCTGGTACGATTTTATTCGCTGAGATAAATAATTAAAATCCTGCAGTCCTGAAAAGACTGCAGTTAGGTTTCCTCTTTAAGTTAAATTCTTGCCTCTCTTTTCATTTCTCGTCCCTCTGACTGCATATGTGATTCATCTTCTTTCAAATATTGTTCACCTGTTTCATCATTGGGCTCCAGTGTTAAAGTTAAGTGATTTATTGTCATATTGAAGAGAGTA
>VJOZ01030850.1:0-21726 GCA_009801055.1 Stichopus horrens
CTATTTTCAGTATTTTTTTTACCCATCACTTACAGCCCTGAATTATGCAAATTAATGAAGTCAGACTATAAAAAAGTAATCTTGCAGTCATTTCCTGTATCTATTTTTGCCCAAAGAATGTTGTAATAATTTTTGTAAAAACAATAGTTTCTTCAAGGCTCTAAACATCCACTCACTTTTTGCTTGGAAACAGAAAGAATCATAAGTTAACTTAAGTTTCGTTTTTTTGTAAGAATTATACAAAATTTGTTTTGAAACTGCATTTTTGTTATTAACAGGAGGGGTTTGACCTTTAGGCAAGTTTTAATTTGTGAGAAGTTTTGTGGCTGGTGCATAGACATGAATTTGATTAAAAATACAAAATGCAGTTTTACATGTTTCATGTATTGACCAAACTTCCTAGAAACCAGTCTTTGCTTTTGTTGTTGATCTTGGACAAGCTACAGTATATTCTCTCTCATTTAGTGTGTACTGCAGTGACTCACATTCGAAAAATTTTCCATTTTGCAAACTTGGAAACAAATTTAGACACACAAAGATAGGTGTGTCCGTGTGGTTCTTTTTACCATTTATTTATGAGAAAAGACTTTACCAAATGCAGCTTTGCATAGTCAGTTTTAGACTACTGCCCCATTTTCACCATCTTGACCTGTCCCGCTATGTTTTTCCCCACACCCCCCTTGTTCCATCATTCAAAGTCCTACAAGTCAACATTTTTCTTTATCTCAGTTAACTGTCTTTCCTATTGGATCCATCAACAAGAGCCTACAGAAGGCAGACATACTGTGGAACTCATATAGCTTGCCCAAATTGAGTTTAATCAACAGGATATTGATTAGCATAGTGTAACACTGCCAGATCGTGGTTCCATTTTAATGAGAAAGAAATGCAGTTTGCCTCTTCAAGTAATGTCAAGACTATTTTAAAGTGAAGGGGAAGAACTAACTGACTGACAAATTGCTACAGTCATGTGTGGTTACTGCCAGGGCTCAAATCAGTGCCAAAGCCCACCTGTTTCCCCCATTTACGCTGTAGCACCCACTTAGACTTTGCAATGCCCACTGGATAGGTAGGGACATCTTTGAAAACCAGTGCTCTAATGATTAGAAATGAAATGACCAAAAATTTTGACCAAAAGATCATTTTTCATTTGAATTTTTTTCTTTTTTATAATTAGTGTATGTCCCACAGTTGTAAAAAGGTGATTTTACCTGTAGTGTAGTTGTTGAGTTTGCTGAGGGAATCTCTGGACATCACCCATCAAATTTTTGCTCACTTTGAGTGGAAACAATAAAATGTGTATTTACTTGATTCATTCCTTACTGACCTGTTACCACACAACTCTCCCACTCCTCACGTTTTGCTAATTAAGTCTTGTAACCTTTAAGCCTAATCTGGATTAGTGCCTTATTATCAAATTACTGCCCACAACTGGGATTCTACTCTTTCAAAGTATAGATATATCGTATAAATCTTTGTTTTTGGATAATTTTCCGGTGGATCCACTGTTCATTCGTCCTTTTATGAAGGACCTCCTACTTTGTACCTCTCGTAACTATTCCACTTTCAGGTTTGTCTGATTAAAAGTTAATGAAAGGTTCCGAGTAACTCCGTGGTCTGGGAGATCATTTTAGTCCCAATCTGGTAGCCACCCCTAATAAGAAGGATGTCCTCATTGGATCGGTAGCAACCGTAATGTGAACTAAACTTTGAAATGCTTTTCACAACTCGTCCCATCAGGACAACTGCGCCTTCACCTACCATGCACAAATTTTTTGGTATTCTTTGTAGCAACCAGTGCATCCAACGCATAGTGAACAGTATCCAGCTCTTCCAATCCTGTTGACCCAAGTTTGGGGAGTTTGTGTCCGTCTTTGATCTGCAGTCTTCTGATCATTTGTTGATCATTTGTATTCTAAAACATCGGCAATAGAACCCGTAAACGATTATGTATGATGACCAAAGACGGTACTTAGCTCTCCAGGATGTATGTGTACTTCAACTAATGTACCAGCCATTTCAATTAGATTTGTTAAAACAAAGGACTTCATGTCACCCATTACCAATTTGTGACATCTGCGCACCCACCGCCCCCTTCTTCCACTTCATCAGTTGGTACAGACAAGGCTCTCCACCAGGTTTTAAATTATGGACAATGACAAGCATTATCGATGTACCCCAGCCACTTCAAGGCGTTATATTGGGTCGTTGTAGTCTGTCATTCTTTAAGTGACTAACAATTACTCTTCTTCCAAAAACAGATCGGGGATTCTTCCCGAGGAGGAAGACGACGACGACGAAGTGTGATTCCAAAACCAAGAGACCACGATGATGATTCAGCAACAGTAACACGTGCTCGTATCAAACTCGTCATCATTTTAACCAGACGTTACATTGAGTTAATGACTCCCATCAGATTTTGAGAACCCTGGCCTCACTTCGTCTGGTGAGTCAGTTTTTTTTTTTTTCGTTGTCACGGCCAGCCGCCTGCTGCGATGCCTGTCTCTCCAAATCACACAATTTGGTCATATGAAGATGTCAGTAAGCCACTGCCGGTTGACTCCATTACAACAAAACGTGTTTTAATTGGGGTAGTCGCTCCGTAAAGTTATCCCGTCCATTCTGCATCGCAGGCAACTTCGTCGGGGAAGGAGAATTAATAACGGTGGCACAAATTAAGGAAAAGGAATTTTACCTGGATGGAAAAGTGTGTGTATACTGCCTGGAGTATTCCAGTTTAATAATACTTTGAAAACTGGTGTTTACATGATTATTTAATATTGTATGAAACAATATGAAGAATTCAGTGAATTTATGGGATCTGTTAACACTAGATGATTGTCAAATATTGATTGAACTTGGCTAGGTTATCATTTCATTTGGAGTGACTTGTAAAAATACAGTAATGCAGCAATTGATACCAAGCTATAACACTTCTGTAGTAATCCATCCCTGTAGTCTGCAGCTGTCATTAATTAGCACAGACAATTAGCTTCTTCATGATGTCATTTTGCAAAAGATGACAATGAAGCCAGTGAATGGATTTCAGTGATTAAAATTAATATCAAGAAAGGGGTCAGAAAAAGTATCACAATCTCATTAAGAGTAACTTAATATGTTTACATCACACGTGTGCGTGTCATTTGGAATGGATTTGCTGTAGTTTACTTCTTCACTAACTGCTTGCAACAGCCTTACTCACCCAGAGATACATTTTATCACTATGGCGATGCCGATCAGAGACACCTAGCTGCCATATCCGAGACTGATGCTTGCAGACCACCATGAAGGGCAAAATGCTAGAATACAGCCCAGCAAAAAGTTACAGAATGTTAAAAACTACAAATTCAGTCAAAAGGACTTTTCTAGAGTGTTGCCGGTATTTCTCTACTTATTGAACTTCTGGTAGGCCCGTTTTTTTATTTGAAGTGTCAGGTCATGAATGTAGACAGAGGTTGACGGTCATGTACCAAGGTACAGATGTAACCTTGCAAGATAAAAAGGACAACGTGATGTGAAAATTATGGAAGTAAAGTTCTCAAGTCCAGTCTTGCTCCTCCGCTGTGTTCCTCTTAAAGTTTGTTCTCTGTAACAAGCCAACAGATTCAGTGGTAGTGTTAGAGTATAATGTAATGGCTGGTTAATGTCTCATTTGAAAAGTCATTGTTTGGAACATTCGTGTGTCTTTGTTGTTCTTGATGTTTTTTTTTCCCTTAAGCTTCAAAAGCACTTGCTGAAAAGTTGACACTGAACATCATAATTAACTTGTGAGGATGAAGACAGTAAAACATTCTTTGCTTGTCACCCATGTTTTACAGGCATTCCTCCCTTGTGGCAGAAAGCTACCAAATAAATGCAGACATTTTAAGAAAATCTCCACAAATTCCCCACAGCTCAATCTGAACACATCAGTCATAAAAACTGAACATGTTGCACAAGAAATGAAAGTAAACAATCGTAGCCACAAAATTTTGATCGAACATTGCATTCCTATAAAAAAAGAAAAGAAATGCAATCATTTTGGTGAAGGTAAATTTTGATTTAACACATTTTCCAAGACTAAAAAATTTGCATTTTAAATTGAAATGCCTTCAGGCTGGACAAAACTTATGCTTCAAATTGCCAAAGATCAGAGCCATGTTGCCAGGAGAGGGTGCTTGATCTGCTTAAGTTTATCCAGATTGAAAGAAAACCAGCCTCTGAACCACCCTGAGTCAGTGACCCACAATTCCCTCACAGTTTCATCAAATCCTCTTTGAACATGCACTTTTCCATCACTATAGGATGGATGGATCCTAGCTAAATATCTTTTTACAGCTTCCTCCTGCAAATAATAGTAATTATTGATCTGCTCCCAGATAACAATCCCTACTTGCATATTTAAGCCTTATTTCCCATTCACTAGCCTGAAGCAGGGAGAAATGTTAGCACTATATATAACTGAAGAATTGTTGAGACAGCTGATAAATCACAGAAAAATATAAGGGAACAGAGAAAGATCAGGGGGAAAATTTTTAAAGTTGTTTGAAAGAGGTTCAAGTGTTTAAAAGTTCAGCAAAGTATCTATTCTTGAAGTGTCCACCTGTGGGCCTCACTTTTAGGAAGGGAGATCGATTCTCGTGGTGTTGAAAGTGATAAAAATTTTATGCAAAACAAGGATTAAGGTGTATCCAGACAAGGTTGGCTGGTCATTTGGGATTGCACCTCAAGTAAGGTACTTAGTAGAACAGCTCTCTTTTCTGCCAGTTTGCACCAGATCAAGAGTTTGATGCATTTCTCCCAAACTAGTGTATTTTTTTTTCTTCCAAGTTAAATCAGTCTGGGTCATGAAATGGTGAAGTATTGTTACTTATGCATTGTTTAATAACACTCCACCGCACCTTGAATAAACTGTTCCCACATTACACCCACTATGCTCTAAATTGGCCTCCTTTAACTTTCACTCTCATGTGGAGCACATAAGTTGTGGAGTATCTACTCATTTTTGCCCCAGGTCCTAAATTTCGACCCAGTCACCCAAAGACTGAAGTTGGCCAGGTGCCCGGTAACCCAAAAATTATAACTCCCATTCGGTTATGAGTTTGTTGTGAAACCAGTCCGACATTTTGCTTTCTATTTACACCATGTATTTTATGTATTGGCATGACAATATGTGTTCGTAGTTTTCAAAGAGTAACATTTTGAGGTTTTTTTTTTTTTTTAATTTGACACATGCAGGGCACGTTGATTTTGAAACTTTGGATTCTCGTGCAATTTCAGAATTGGGTTCTGATGTTACCAGTAGAGTACCCGGGTATATGAATACACAGTGCAAACATGATTAAGTATGTGTCTTGTACAGAAAAAAAAAATCATTGGTAGAGCTTTCTCAGATATGATGATTACACATGCATTCAACATTACATTAACAACAGTAACTCAAGGGTCCAAGAGTATAATTCTTTCTTCAATATACCACATTGCTCATCATGTGACCATCTGTTTTTTTGCTTTTTTTTCTGTATTTGCTATATGGTGTGGGCAGTTTAGAAATTATTGCATGGTATGTACCCCCAGAAATTGTGGCCAAAGTCAAATCTTTTACAGCTGTTAAAGGTGATTTCAGTAAATACTGCCAGGATGGGATGAAGTACAAATAAAAAGGGTAATGTGAGTCATTGAAAAAAGTCTGCGTAAGATGCATGATGACCAGTTGTTAGTCCCTAGTGGTATCAACACCACCTAAGACCACTGATGTCTGTATAAGATGCATGATGACCAGTTGTTAGTCCCTAGTGGTATCAACATCACCTAAATGCCTGGGCTCACGTACCCTGCGCTCAGGGGAACACTGTGTTACCTCTCGCTTGAGTAACGTGAAAATACGGGTTTACTTGGGGTCAGTTTTTAAACTTCAATCCACCTCCAAATGCAGGGTTCTGTGGTTTTAAACACCGTGTTGATTGTAATAAATCAAGATAACATGTGTTTTACAACACAGATGACCTGTACTTCTGGTTCAGGGGTTGCACATCACAACAAGAGGCTAGCGGTACCGCACTCTGCGTGAAATGTTTGACCTTGTTCCTATGGTAGCCCAACCAATTCAACTTTACTCGGGGTACGTGAGAGCATACGCTGGAAAACATGGTGCCAACCTGCGGTTTTGTCCTTTTGTAAACACAAGGTTTCAGTGCCTGTTGAGGGGTACGTGATACCAAACCTTAGGACCACTGACATCTGTATAAGATGCATCATGATCAGTCTGTTAGTCCCTAGTGGTATCAACATCACCTAGGACCACTGATGTCTGTATGAGATGCATGATGATCAGTTGTTAGTCCCTAGTGGTATATAACTGTACATGACAGTCGGTGCATATTTTGTCATGTTTTACAAATTCGACAAAGACATTGAAAAAAATTCAGCCTCACATGTGTGAACTGTTATGCATTCAACCGTATGTGGAGTCTTACACTGTGCATCCTTGGTGCATATTTTAAACTCAACTCATGTTATAATCTGGCTGTAATTTTACAATATGCTGTTTGACCAGAAAAGATATCCAGCAACCAGAACTTTAAAGTCCAAGGGACTCTATTTCCAGATAAGAATTAATACTTTGCAAAACACAAAACTCTTTGAAACACTTTGGAACAACTTTTAAATTTTCCTCCACAATCTTCTTTCTTTCCATCTGATTTATCAACTGTCTCAAGACTAGTTTTTCAGTTCTATTCAATACTTTATTTTTTTTTCCCATTTGCTTGTGGCTAGTGCATTGAAAATATGGCCTAAATATGCAAGTTGCGGATTTTTTTTATGGATGTACTGGATATACTGATGAATTTTACTGCTGTCTACGGAACAAAATGTGGTTCTGAAAAAAGCATGATATTCATGCAGCTACAATGGAAAAGTACATGTTAAAACTTCACACTTGGTTTGATGAAACTGTCAAGAATTGTGGGTCACTGACACGAGATGGCTCATATAGGCCTTTGATTTCCTTCTATCTGGATATAAGCAGATCCAGCACTTTCAACTCGCAACGTGGCTCTGATAGTTGGCAATTCAAAGCAAAGGTTTTCTTTGTCCTGCCCGAAGGCATTTCAATTTAAAATGCAAATTTNNTGAAAAAAAAAAATGGGAAAGGATATTATCTAAAAGTAAAAAGAAGTGTCCTCAGTGTACTTGTGAATCATATGTAACATGTATGTGGTAGAAAATAATTTCTCTTTAATTACAACGTATGTCATAAGTTGATCAAATGTTGACAAGATCACCTATCTATTATTTATGTTTATGGTTGTAGTCTACCGTATCATTCAGTAATATGGTTTTCATATGTGCACCTTTTATTCTTTTTATTTTTCAAGTTATGCATAAATTTGCCAAGATGTTGTCTTGCCACATAATGTATTACATTGTGATTAGGTATTCTGCTGAAAAGAAAAATATCAATGAAACACTGATTCCTCCATTAACATTATAAGCTGATTACTGCCAAATTACATCAGTTTGAATTTTTTTTTTTTTTNNGAAAGCAAAAACACTGCAGTGTGCCTAATTTTGGTAAGCGTGTTTTTGGTTTGGTGACTAGCTATAAAGCTTTAGCATGTCATTGCTGATTATAGCCAACTTAACGTTCCTTGATTAATCACACAGAGTCATCCCGTCTGACATAAATCCAGTGTGACTTTATTACATGAATCACACATTAGCTGTGTATGTAAAAGCAAACACGTAAAGACACACCCACAAATCCAGGCAGCAAATATACGTAAGGGCCAAAGATGCAGACATTAAACTCATCAGTGCATATTTGGTTCACTGCATCGCTCCACAGTCGATTGACATCCGTCCAAGTGCATGTTTGTCGAAATTTTTGTTTTTCTCACAAAAGGCTCCACAGGAGAGACAAGGAAAGTAAAATTGCATAGCTTCTGTTGATACAGCTGGTATCAAAGCACCAACGTTAGCACCATCCCATGACACCGTACCTACTTTTAATTAATACCCCCTCTCTGTTTACGCCCAACGGTACACCCTACCTCTATTAATGGATTGGTCTTGGCAGGCTGCCACGCTGTGCCCAGTTAACCGCTCTATGTCAGTCATGACGGCAAAGCAACTAATTGACAGAAAATTCCTGGTCCAATTAACTGTTATGCTGTATGTGGATAGTTACTGCAAAAATTTCTCACACATAGTCAGGTTTTTCTTTTTTATTGGCTGTTAATTTTTCCATCTGTTTATTTTGTAACCAAGGAAAGAACAAAATTTCATTTAGCTTGCTTGTATTAGTGTTAATTAATTTTATTTCATCCAGACAATGTCTGTGGTGTGTTCAGTTGGTATCGTACTCTGGTTCAAGGGTGATGTATGCTGTCGGTTTTAAAAAGGCAAACATTGACTCATGAAGTGTATCGTATTTTGGAAAGAAATGGAGGCTGCTTGTGGGAAGCATTGCTTGGTGATGATTCATAACGGATGATGTCCATTATGGTTTTGGAATAGAATATCTGTTATCCCCATTGCAGTTCCGTCTTTAGTTCTGATGTATTGACCTAAACATTGAGCAAACTTTATGCAAAGCAACTTTTCAACAACGTGTTGTCAACTACCATAGGTAACAGTAAAATACCCTCTGGCTTTAAACTAATCTGTAATGGTTGTCCTGTGTGAATGTCCTCTTGGTGTAAGTATATAGCTCTCACTTGGCTGAACCACTAGACAGACTCCATGGTGTTCATTGCTTCATACATATCTTGAATGGACTGTTCACTGGCTTAAATACTGAGCATTAGTTGTGTTCATCGGTATTTAATATACTGTAGGGCATTCACTGTGATCATTGTATTAATACAAGACAGAAATGGTGGCCATTGGTCAATGCAGGGTGAAAGCAGTGGCCATTGGTTAAGACAGGGCATTAATTTCATTCATTGGTTTATCACAGAGCATGAATGGTGGTTATTGGGTCAAGTTATTGCAAAGTATAAGCAGTGGTCATTGGTTAATACAGAGGATGAGTGGTATTCATTGGTTTGTTATAGAGCATGTGTTGTGTTTATTGCTTAAAAAAGAGCATGAATGGTGTTTATGATTTTATACAGACCATGAATGATGGTCATTGGTTTAGTACACAAAATAAACAGTGGTCTTGGCTTAACGCAGTGTATGAATGGTGTATATATATCTGTTTAATGCGGCTGCCTTCAGTCGTGGTCATTGGTTTAATACAAAGCATAAACAGTTATCTTTGTTAATACAGAGCATGAAAGGTGGCCATTGATTTGTTACAGAGCATGAATGCTTTTCTGTGATTAAGACAGAGCATGAACACAGGTCATTGCTTCAACTAAGAGCATCGAATGATGTTCGTTTGTCTCCAACTATCATAGTACCAAACATGAATGGTGGTCATTGATGCCATAACACAGAGCATGTGTAATTGAACAAATGAAAGACTTTCACATTGTAAGCATGCATGCATGTCAACAGTATGGGCACTATAGGAGATCTTATACAGTTTCTATTAACCTGGAAAGTTTCAATTAACCTGGAAGTGCTCATGTAGGTGAACCATAATATTTACATAGTCTTCGAAAGTGCACACACTCATACATAGAGTTATGGTCTGCCTAGTATGGAACATTCAGAATGTACTGAAGTTATGTAGTAACATATGTACTCCATACGCCATGTGATGTGACATTAAACATGAACTGACGGTTACAGCCCTGTTTTCGACACCCCTGCGTTTGTGTACCCCTATGTTGCTACTCATCCATTCCGATACCCCTTTGGAGCCCGGCTATGATCCTCGGCCCAGTTATGATACGTTGATAATATTTTACAGGGCCTATGAGTTTTAATACAGTTTATTAGACAAAATATATCAGTATCATTGCTATCAATCTGTAACATGAAGTAGTATCACATAGATAGCACCATACATCATGTATTTGTTAATTTGCATAAAATATGAGCATGGATGGCCAGGAGAGACCTTATCCAAGTTGAGGCTCTGATACCATTGGTAATAGGGCCCTACACTGCTCATTACCCATCATGGTGTAGGAGGATGAATCCAAACGAAGTGTAAAAATAGTCCCAAAACAGACCTGTCAACTTTCCCAGTTTAACCAGGAGACTCCTGGCTTTGGTACTGATCCCCCGACCTCCCGGTTTCATATTCCAGTCTGTCGTTTATATGCAACATTTCTGAAAATAGCGAAACAGTAACGACAAGGCTTGTTGAGTAACAGTGCAGCCTTCAAACTAACATATAGTGCCTTGAAAATCAGATTGTTGTTTACAAAACTTTCAACTGTTGTATCATAGATTAGTACTATTTACACCAATAGCAGGTTGCTTTGTAAGTCATTAGTGAATGAAGAACTGTACATACAGATCGGCGTACATGTACCTGCTATGTACGTGAAAATAGGCCTACATCGGCAACTTGTGCAGTGCATGTGGGTGATGATTCTGTCAAACTTTGCTGTAAGACCAGAAGGCTGGCAATTATGAAAGGGCGGTGACCAGATACACACACACACACATGGTAGACCATGGTCAATACAGTATTATGCATAGGTTATATGAGGTGAGTACATCGCCAGTGAATTCCCAAATTCACAGCGCGTACTCCCTCACCTCATACAACCTATGCATTACGGTATTGACCATGGTCTAGGATCTGGCAATTTTGTATGTGTGCGTGTGTGTATCTGGTAAACGGCCCTTCCGTAATTGCCAGCTTTTATGGTCTCACAGTGAAGTTTCTAGCTGCTTCTGCATCTATGCTAATCTTCCTTGGTTTTCCAAGTTTTCAACTTTTGCACCACAATCAAGTTCATCCTCATCCTTTTCAACCTCTTCGGACCAGTTTGGATGCGTATCCTTTTTTTTTTGTGACTTTTTCACATTTTTTCGACAGGTGTGGGTTGGGTCTGGGCTAGGCTTCAGGCCTGTGGTATTGTTACTAGGGAGTTTTGGGGATCATATGGCTCTACACTGCTCCTTACCCATGGACCCCAGAAGGTCATACCAAGCTTCTGCTGTTAGAGCATATGGATGTCGGAATATATATAGTGGTCACTGACACACAGACAATGTTTTCTGTAACTTGAATTGTACTGGGCAATATTGGGTATGTTTACACATTATTATTTATGATCAACATATCTCTGTGCTCTAAAATATCATTTTTAATCAGTATATTAACTGCACTATATATGTTACATTCATTCTTAATATCCATGCATTTAATAGTAAGGGAAAAAGAATGTATTCTATAAAACACATGCTGTAGTAGTGCACTTTGGTAACATAAACAGTCTTTATATCCTAACATTCAGCAATGTTACTGCCTACCTTACATGTTGTAGAACTGTGACTATCATAGTGTACCATGTTTACATGATTTCTAACACAGTGTACTGTGTACTGTCAGATAGGCATATACTGTAAGATGAGGTGCTGATTTGGCAAAGTTAGCATATGCATGCATGATAAATCCAAAGAGGCCAACAAAAGTAGCCTTTCTGATAAGTGGCCCCCAAAATTATTTTCCCCTTTCCAATTACTGCCTTTTATTTATTTATTTATTTGTTTTTTTTTTTTTTGCTGTCATGTGGTTCAAGATTGTCTGCTCATGTCCATTCTGTAGTATCCTGTAACAAGGACTGCCATGTCATAGTCAAAGGAACTGATTTAAATGAACATGAAATTGGACTTACTTTGATGAATTTCAGGACTGATTTTGATTGATAGGCAGCCTCATGATCAGTAGGCATCTAATTCTTCACCAAAGCTGAGGTATAACTGAATGGAATTTTAGAAATCAAGGATTAACATAGCAACTTTATGAACCTTGTATCACCAAAAACCACATAGTATGGTAAGGATACCAGATCATAATTTGCGAATAATCTTGAGAAAGATGGTATGGCAAAATATGGAAAAAAAGAGACATTGAACCTTTTGGCTAAGTAATGCCAAACATTTGCACATTCAACTTCATTGAATTTCATTGAAACATTGAAAAGTTCCGCAACATAATTCAGTAATGTTGTAGACATGACCTCTCCTCTTTTTATATCTACAGATGACTTTCTATGTAAATGATTCTTGGAATTTTTAAAGGTATTAAACCTTCACAAGTGTATGTTTAAGATATCCCTTTCACAAAAACATGGTAGTAGTATTGCCTTGTACCCGACCCAGTTTGTAATTTGACAGTTGCAAACTTGGTTGCAAGAAGACTAGTTGGACCAGTGATGGAAGTTTTCAAAGTTGTTTGGTGGAAACTGTATTCAGTGGAGGTATCATCATACCCACGTCTAGACTGTATCAAAGTTATTTCACTTACCTGCACCCACACAACTAAGGCACCCGTTTCTTTGGTACCTGAAGATCAAATGGTCAAGCCTTTATTAATGAAGAGACATTTAAAAGACTGCAGTGGTTTTATTACAAGGTTAATAGTAGGTTTGCATCTATAAAGGGCAAAAGTAATTTCTTTACTGGTAGATGTTTAAGTGATGGAAGTATTAGTTGGGCTGATCCAGCAATTACTGTTTGGGGGGCATAAAGTGTGTCAAAGGTGCACTGTGAGTGTGAATTGAGCTTATTATCTTGTAGAGTCCAAGAACCCATGTGAGGGACCCTCGTGGGGTCCAGACCCTAGTGGGGTCCAGGGACAAAGCCTTGCTGAGATCCGGGGGGATGAAGCCCCGGAAGATCTTGCAAAATGACACAATTTGAACATCACAGACAGACTGTTTGAAATGGAGTCATTGCATACTTAATAACCCCCCCCCCCCCCCTTATGCACCAGACATATTTCACAAAATGTTTGATAAAGACCTGATTTTTTTTCCTATCATATGAGTCTACCGTTTTTTGTGTGGATTGACAAAAGTAATTCATCACTCTAAAATTAACCACACTGGATCTCAGTGCAGATGTTATTATTTAATTAATACATATTGTCAACTCTTGTTTAAGTTCTCTAATCAATCTAAATTCATGTAGTTTTTGTATTTAACCATAAATATTACAACTGTCATACTTTTCCATCTGTAATTCTGGGCTTCATATATCGCCTGAAATATAACTAAGCATGACACTACCAGGGCTCCATAGATGCCAGCTTTTGGAACCACTGCATGAGGCCAGACAACAAATATGGTACAAACTTAGCTTTTCCTGCACAGTGTATCTGAAATTTCATTTGAACGACTTGTGCTCCTCCTGTTCAAGCTATATATACAAGACAAGAAGACTCTTTCAGGGACAATTGTCAAACCAATGTGTATAATTACCTATAGACAGTCAAGAATGGTATCAGCAATACTTCAGCCAGGTCATTTTAGTACTTTGATAAATTACTGAAAACTTTCTTTTGGATACACATTGAACAATGTTTGCCTGTGTGACAAAGAGTTTCAAATGATCAACCTTCCAGGTTTAATTTAGTAACTTTTAAATCTACTGAATATTCATGAAAAACATATCTCAGTTGTCAAAATGAGGTTGTAGGACGCAAACTAGAATTCATTAACATGTGTTTCGTTACCAGTCAATTGATATGTTGCCCAGTGATGGAATAAGTGAAACCACTTGGTTTAATTTTCTATGTTCTGTTTTGTTCAGACAGACTAAGGAGGTGACAGCTACATTCATCATCCTTATCACAAACCAGAAACAGTGATGAAGGTGTCATGGATGGAGGAGGCAGTAGGCGGCTTTACAGATTGGATCGGTTCATCAAGAACCGAAGCATGGCATATTCTCACCGGAGCTGGTAGGGAAGAGACTCAAAGTATTCTGCTGTGTGAGGTACGGTTTCACTGTGGAAAGCTGCACCAAATACCAACATAAAAGACTGAATTTGCTATTTTACATGATCATACTGGAGCATGGATGTGAATCACTTGGGGTGGGGCCCGGAGTGGGGATGAGAATAATAAATGCAAGACCCTCACTGTGTTGGAAGAGTATAATGTTTTCCCTACCCTTCCCCCTTCCTCTGTTTCAAAAATAACTCATGAAATGACATGTGAGATGACAAAACAATTCTAGAAAATTGTGTTTGGAAAATGTTCAAGAAATGGTGACCAATATGAACTAAACCAAAGCTGTGAAGGGCCTTAACAGTGTTCAGCTTCCAGCGACCCACGTTAAGACATGTAACCCACATCTCCCTTAACATGTCCCGTTCATGTCCTTGTAGTAATGTTTTTATTGACTTTGTGCTTCGTTTTTGTTTTTGTTTTTTTTGTATATTTTTGTTTATGCATTGTTCATAATTGCTTTCAAGTTTTGTGTCACATGTAAAAGGGAAAGAGGAATTAGTATAAATGTTGGCAGGTGTAAATGTACCACTGGTTAAGCATACGCACTTGAAATTACTGCCAATTTGAATGTAGTGTGAGAGAGTTACTTACAGGCACACCAATGATTATCGAAAAATAAAAACGAGGGGAAAGACAAATAACATTTACTTTTAGCAAAGTTCTGGTTCTTCATTATTGTTTGTGGTATTCTGTTTACTAATACTGTAGTTTTGCGATGCTTTTCCTAAAATTTGTCCAGCAGTCTGGTGATGATCCCAGTTTTACTGTAAATTGTGAAATTCTTTGAATGATGAGAAAAAAATGCAAGGTATTACCTGGACGGTTCCAAACGATGCAAGGCGGTTCACCAAATTTGATTTACGTCCAAACTGGAGTTGACAGAAGTCATCCTATGGAATCTAGTTGACAGATATTCCGGAATAATTTGAAAGTTGTGGGAGCAACTCCCTGGTAAAAGATGTATGGCACCTGTCAAGCATTACCAAATAACCAATAACAACAAATATGAAACTCTCCTCAAAAATTTGTCTATTTATATATCTGGAGGGAACCAGGTGCATCTCATTTCTGGTAATTAGCTCTTCCTTTTTTTTTAGAAATCAGGGATGGGTATCAAGAAACTGAAGAGAAAAAAAATTACATCTCATAGATGGGAAAACTCATTATTGGCATAGAGAGAGTACAAAGTATTTCATTTTGTTTTCAAGGGACAGAAAAAAGATCAGCTGGGCAGGTTGTTATGGCAACCATGATGGGGGGGGAGGCTTGAGACTGTCCTGATATGAAAGTTTGAATCATTTTGAATGCATGCATTTGGTCATCAATAGCAGCTAACAAAAGTATCTGTAGAGTAAAACCAAATGTGGAAAAGAACAAACGGCTGTGGCAAGGACGTCTATTAGAAATTGCTTCAAGTGATATCCATTGCCGCAGGGAGGGTAGTGTTGCAGTAAATATGCCGATTCTGGTTTGAAAAAAAAGAAACACAGAACAGACTTTTAGGGAAGTTTGTGCAGAAATGAACAACAAAATAGGGCAAAACCCATAGACGATGCATACATTTATAAGATTATCAAGTATAGAAATGTTGAGTACAAATGTGGAATGATAATGTGTACATAAGGGTAATGAACCTGGGCAATGCTAGCTGGTATGTTAGTTTACGTTGTACTTCGTTATAAACTGACTGTTAGCCTCACTGTGTTGGATTGTAGATTGTCGGCAGGCTACCATGTGAATCACGTAGCTAAAATTTACACACAGTGTGATTTTGTGGAGTTGCTGGCAAAACTGTTAGATTAATTTTATGAAGTTCTCGAAAGAGAAAATACATTTTGGGCTTTACGGTCAAACTTCCTGCAAACCAGATATGGTACTTACAATGCAAATGCAATTCTTCAAGTTTTGAAGTTTTGGTTTGAAGAAAATAGTAGAGTTTGCCATGTGAATGTTTGGTTTGGTGCAGTAGCTTAAGAAGGGTTTTAATGCAAGCTTTAATTTAGATAAATGGAGATGCTTCTTTCTGGTAATATCTTGAAGATGACCCTCAGTGAAGGTACTATCATGGGTGGAGGGCATGAGGGGAGGGGGAGAGGATCCCTTAGGGGACAGGTTGATTTTAGGAGCGAATAATTTATACCCAGAGGTGGCTATAGACATGGTGTATGTGCCGTTTATATTACAGAAGTAATTAGTGTTGCTGTATCATGTCTAGACTAGATTTGTTGGACGAAATTTTCATCAGCAGCTAATTTCTCTGGTACCATTCTGAATTTAAGGAGCTTTCCAGAATTACTTTAAAAGCATCCAGATGCCAAACTGGTAGTTGGACCTTGTGTTATTCCCTGCTGAACAATCTTTCTATTATATTAACAAACTGAAATAAAAAATGACTTGTACAGTACAACTGATACCATGGCTACCCGCACAAGGGGAGAAAATCCACTTCCCCCAATCAGGTTACTTCCATTCTTTTCTACCAATCCTGACCCACCATAACCCTTTCATGAGGGATGACTCACAAACCATTCGTGAGATACTTTCCCCCCTCGTCGTATTCAGATCTGAAAGATAAAGGCCATTTTCCCCCATCTCGCCATCCACTCGAGCAGTCCTCCATGGCCCGAGGCATCAGGATTTCAGGTAAAAAATGTCTACCGTAGCTGTAAATCACACCACGACTAATACATCTCTTACATTGATCAAAGGCATAACGCCTCTCCAATACACTCTCTGGATTATAAATACGCGTTTTAGATAGATTTTCTGTCGGTCATTATTGTCTCGCAAATGATTGCCGATTTGGCTGGATGCGGGGGGAAAAGAGATTGTATTTCACCGCGCCGAGTGTGTTTAGTGTCAGAGTAATTGACGAAGAAAGTCATCGAACCGTTTTGGTTATCGGTGTTTGTATTCACTCTGCAGCGTGCCAGAACAGCTCCTCCAGAAAGTGTAAAATTTCCATAAACGTCTCAGTTTTCGCCATATTGATTTTCTAGAGGTTTTATCAGTTAATAATGGCAGAGATTTAGCTGAACCTTGTCTGAATTTGGGAGGCATAGAAACCCACCTCTAGATCTGTGCTGTCAGGATCCAGCGCGAGTCTGTCGAGGAGTCCAAGTAGAGGAAGGAGAATGCCCGTTGAAGTGCAAAAAGAAGCGATAGTTTCAAACCGGAGGGAGCAATTAAATTTATCAAGTCCTCTTCTTAATTGAAAGCGATGAGTGATTACATCAAATTTTGTGTCAGGATGTTGCGATATGATGACGGCCATTCATTTGCTGTCGTTGCGGCAGTATTTTTTCATCTTTCTGGCACTTTTTCCATCTTTCTGTACTTTCTCCTTTCTCTCCCCCCCCTTGTTTGAGAGGAGGGGCATGATATTAATCGACTCAGTTTCTTTGATGGAAACGGAGAATCCGCAGCTTGTAACACAAAGCTGGAGAGACAAAAACCTGTAACATGATCACTGCAGTAAAAATAAATTACTTGTTATAACAACCACATTTACAGCAATAATTGTGTGAATCACCCCTTTTCAAAAGATACAAAAAGGCACCGAAAAAAAAAAACCTGAAAGTAAAGCAAAATGAAATCAGCTGTCATTTTATTGTACAGATGGATCATGTAACACAGTATCAAATAAAATTCACCTCATGGTTGTGTGATAATATCTGCCTGTTTCCATGTCAAAGAACATATAAACCCTAAAACAAGATCGTGAGTACATTAGCTGTCGACTGTATCGGGCCACTTTGCTGGGAAATAATGAGGGAGGTAAATTTTGGTAGTATAATTGTGTAGAATCTCTTTGGTTTGGTACAAAGATGGTTAGGGAATAGGTGTTATGAAAGTAGGTGGGGGGAGCAGGGAATATTCTAGACGTATTAGCACACGCTGATGCTTTTACTTCATATAATCCATATTGATGCTTGAACTTCGTATTAATTTATTAAACACATAGTTGAAAAGAATGGAATCAACAGAAATGAAATACAAAACACACGCAATTGATCATAGGGGATGGATTTCGACATTTCTGTGTTTACTTTTGCACTGATCTGTTTTATGTGGATGTTGTCATTGCTTCATTATTGATAGAGCAAATTGATGATAATACTACTTTACTAATGATACCAGAAGACGATTTGATGATGGTGCTGCTTATGAATGTTACTAGAAGACAATTTGATGATAGTATGACTTAGTAATGATAGTAGCAGACAACTGATAGTAGTGCTACTTAGTAATGATAGGAGAAGACAGTCTGATGATAGTACTACTTTATAGTAATGATAGTAGCAGTTTGGAAACCACCAACTTTGAGCTTAAGGCATTCTGTATCAATGTGCAAGCCTAAAATGTCAGCAGGTTGATTTAGTACTGCAGAAGTCACCTTTACACACAGCCTCTTTAATTTTCAATGTGGACATGTACAATGCCACATTAACAGACAACATTCAAACAAAGAGCCTCTAACCGTATCAAGCAGTTGTCCTGATTAATTTGTGTACTAGTCTCATGTCATTTTCTGCAGGTGGAAGATTGATGACAAACTTAAGGAAAATTTTATTCCTAGAGCCGTGGTATGATTGGGGCCATGTACTGCACCATGTATCGGGAAATCGATGTGTGATTTACTGTGTTGTGCTTTCTTCATCTAGAATCCCTGTTTTGCTATCATCTAAGTGTGATTGTTTATTTTGTAACAGATGTTGATATGGCAGTTTCATGTGTCCTGTATGAACAAATGAGATTGTTGGATGGTATGTATATTCTGCTAGTTTCAAATTTTTCCTCGTTATATTTTCATTTTGCATTTAAATGGAGTTCAAACCTGCAATGTTCTGTTGTGTCATCCACATTGTATTGTCAAGCATTTCAGTATAGAGTACTTTTTTATGTAAGTTTTGTTGATTCAGCATCATCACAGATAATCATTCAACTGATGTTGATGTTGAAACAACATCTGTTCATGATTAAGAATATCATCATAGTCATTTAATAGCTGTTGATGTTGCACCTGACATTAATGTTGTTGATTCAGAAACTGATCATATTTACTTACTTAACAGATGTTGACACTAAACCAAAATGTTGTAATTGATGTTGTTTCAGATGATGGTTTCTGTTAATCATTCGACTGATGTTGATGTTGAACCAAAACATAACTGTTGTTGATTTGGAGTGTTCTAGCAATTCAACAGATGTTGATGTTGCACCAGTGTTGTTGATTCAGATTGCCATCATGGTTACTCATTTAACAGATGTTTATGTTGCACCTAACATGACTGTTGTTAGTTTACAGTGTGATTACAGTTAATTATTGAAACATTTGTTGACATCATAGCAAAACATATCAAACATTGTGGGACGTGAATATGACATGTTGAAATATTGGCAGTATTAGTCATTGAAAGTGTTGAAAATTGCCACAGAATTCATCAAAATCCATCGAATACTGACAATTTTACAGGTAGCCTTTTACCTGCATCATGAATAAACGTTTTCAGAGTATGCAATTTATAATGTTGCATTGTATGTGTTATGTTATCCTATATGTTTAGTTACATCTTTATTTCAAAGATAAGACTTTTATATGTCTAGATTGTGCTGTTTTTGCAAGCACGTATGTTCTTCTTCACAAATATCGTTATCAATTACCAATTCCAAAGCCAGTAATTAAGTCATTAAGTGAGAGTATATATTGGCCCAACAAATGGAACACCGACACAGTGCAACACTCTACGTCACCATATTTGCACTTTCGTGAAAAGCCATATCTCAAAAACAGTAAGAGATGTTAACACAATTCTAATGGGATTTCATTCAGGGTTTCATTCAGAAGTTGCAACTTTTAAATAAAGCTGGTTCTTTTCTGGATGTATGTCACATGACCTGCAACTGATGTTGATTCAGAGTATGGGTTACTGTCAATCATTCAACTGTTGTTGATGTTGAACCAAAACATGACACTTGTTGATAGCTGTTGAATTTTGTTTGTAACCATCACTTGTCATATAACTAATGTCAAAATGGCACCAAATTTAAGTTTCTCCATTCAGAATGTTATCTGATACACCTCTAACCATTGAACTGATGTTTTTGCCATTGTGCAAACATCTCTTTTTGTGTTGATTCACAGATTTTGTTGATTCTGTGAATTTCCATGTCGTGTGATGATTTAACCAATATTGACATGTTACACCAAATCATTACCACTGCTAATTCTCTGTTTGAGATATTACTCAACCATTCAACCGGCAGTGTTTGCATCGACCATTTCATTGAGCAGGAATCCCTCTGTCATGGAAAAGTTGGAAAAGTCATGACATTTTTTAAAATTACTTCCAGGACCTGGGAAAAGTTTGAAGTTCAGAGAAATTGTGCGAAGTCCTGGAGATTTTCAAGAAGTGACAAAATGTATATGCACTCGTGATATCAAACTTTTATTATTCTCTTCACCTCGTATTGNNTATGTAAGAAATAAGGAGGAAGGTCATAGAAATTGCTTCTTTGGTCCTGGGAAACTCATGAAAAACTTAAAAGAAATGCTTCTGTTGTTGATCGATGAAATTATCTAACCGATTCATTGTCTTGTAATTTCCTTCTCAGCCCAATCTTACCTTAGGTCTGTAACTGGTCACTGGTCCTCTTCATCGTCAATGCGTCGATTGTCACGACGTATTTAAAAGTAATTGATCAGATTTTGGATGGTCAAGTTTTTCAATTGCACTGTTGGACCGAAATTAAACTCAGATTTTATCTCGTAAGGGATCATCAGGCATTATGATGGCATCTTTAATTTGTGTTAAAAGTATCGCCTCTTTTGCTCATAGTCGGTTGAAATAGATCCCTTTCAGTCCAACCATTTTAACTTCACACCTGACTTAGTCTGGTACTTAGAATAGATACTTTTCCATGCCTCTTAAACACTCTTATACTATTGCAGTCCTCTATTTAGAAGTCATCAGTATTTATCTTTCACTGTTTACCATGCAATTAATCACACCTTCCTAAATTTGGTGATCAAAGTACTTTATTCCAGCAGCGATTTTGATTTCAAACTTAGATACAGACATTAATTGTTTCAGCTTTGTCACTCAAAGGTTGCAAGAAGAGTAACATTTCAGCAGTTTGGAATAAAAATTGTGCCAATATGATGTGAGAAACCACATGCATCTTTCTTTTTTTTCAACCATTTTNNATAAGTTTTACCTTTTTAATGGAATAAGTTAATTAGAAGTCTCAAAGTAAAGTAAAAATCTGTAGGATCTCCCAGGAGTATTACTCGAAGTACAAAAATGGTAGAATTGATGGAAAACAAAAACACATAAAATGATAAAGTAAGTACGTATGATAAATTAAACGCTTAAGAAACTAACATAAGAACTTGAAAAGAGGAAGAAAAAAGAGTAAGAAAAGAGAAGTAAAGATATTACAGAGAGAATATTGCATGAAATGACAAAGTAGCAAGGCAAGAACGGGATGGGGGAAAATAAAGGTACAAGGGTAAATGAGAGTTCTGGTATACCAATGATGAAAGCGTTCATTTAAAATGTAAAAAAAAAAATTGTCTTCTTACATGGGTCTGCTGTCGTTTTTTGGTATTTTGTTTTTCATATTATTTTCATCAATATTTTTCATTGCTAATTAGTGTTTTACTCAACACACCACTGTGTCTTTTATACTAAAACCAATTATTTTAATTTTCACTCTCGATAACCATTCTGAATTAATGTATTACATGCACTGCTTTCACTTCAAGTATAGATTCAATGTTGTTGGGTTTTTTTTACAAGTTAAATCACTCTCGTGTGGCTTTGTTTTGTTACTATTACTTATTAACCTTTTTGCATTTGTCGTCTGTATCAAA